>JAJQOW010002289.1:0-20268 GCA_037975125.1 Latrodectus hesperus | reverse complement strand
TTTCTTCTAAAATTATTGGTAAATAATTTTCCTAAATTTGTATCCTCTTAAATATTTGTAAACAATTTTCTTCCACATAATACTTAATTTATTTAATTTAATTTATCTAATTAATATGAGAAAAAACTGTATTAACATCCAGTATCATCCATTAGAAGATTTAAAAGTGTAATTGAATATGAATGGATAAATAAAAAGTATTTTACTAACCATTCAAAATTTGAACAAAATATACATTCATGTCTATAAATTAAAGATAATTCAGTATCACTCAGAAATTGAACTCTAAAATAAAAATTTCACATGTAGAATATTGCATACATCTGGAAGAATAATATGCAAATAACAAGAGACCACCAGATGGCGCCGATAGTACGTCACAATGACGATAGTGTAAAAGAGGGGTAAATAAGGAATTGTTGCAAAGAAGTAAAATTGTTCACAAGCGCTTTCAATGCAATAACCGCATAGTTATGGCTCAAAGGAAGCATTTGGATGATGTTTTACGTGATAGAATTATCGGCCGTCTGGAATGTGAACGCGCCCATTACGAATACGTGGAAGTATCCGAGGAACTTGGAATCGCCCAGAGTGTCATGTCCAGGGTTTGGCAACGGTTCCAAGATGATGGTAATGTGCATAGAATTTACAGCACAGGTCGCACCCGAGTTACAACGCCGAATGAGGACCGGTATTTGGCAGTTACTGACAAAAGAAACAGACGGAGCACAGCATCAGACCCGTCTCGTCAGCTCTCTTCAGTTACCGGTACGACAATTTCAAGGCATTCCGTGTACAGACGCTTAGAGCACATTGGTCTATAAGCTCGTAGGCCTGTCAGATGTGTTCCACTTACCACAACTCACTGTCGCCAGTGGTTAGCTTGAAGTAGAGAGCATGCATTGTGGACACCGTAACAGTGGTCTTGTAAGATGTATTCCGACAAGTCCAGGTTTAGCTTTCAGTCTGATTCTCGCTGGACTTTCAGATGGAGAGGGCCAGGTACCCGTTACCACCAAGAGAATACCATTAAACGACACCGTTACGGAGGTGCAGGATTATTCGTTTGGGGAGGACTTATTCTGGGTTCCAGAACTAACCTGCATGTTCAGAATGTAACCTTGACAGGCCACATCTATCGGGATGTCATTCTGGAGCAACATGTACATTTGTTTCGGGCGCCATGGGTGCAAAATTTCTGTTTATGGATGACAACGCTCGTCCCCGTGCAAACATTGTAAACGAATGCCTTCAATGACAGGATATCACCCGTATGGACTGGCCAGCATACCCACCGGATTTGAATCCAATACAGCATGTGTAAGACATGCTTGGCCTATGAATTGCAACCCGTCAACCCCCTCCCACATGTCTAGTGGAACTTCGGAGGGCATTGCTTGATGAATGGTGTAATATTCCCAAGATCAGATCGATAATTTGATACTCAGTATGCCTAGGCATTGTACGGCCTTCATTGCATTGTTGGCGGGGCATACTATGTATTAACCATCATTCCAACCATGTTATTTTGTTGGTTTTTGTAAATAGGTTCTTTTTTAGAATTTGCTCCTGGGAGTAAAAATCGCAATTTTTATTAATGATGTCAAGCACAGTGCATCTTTTTTGCTCTTCACCTTTTGTTTAATAAATAGACTTTACAAATTAATCACATTTATTTTGCTTCTGTCTCTTTCTTTGCCTGAACCTGCATTATCCTTAATTTATGGACACGAGTGTACATAGGGTGAGAGTGAACCAATTGTAGGAATTGAAAAATAAAACGTCGAAATATCAAAAAGCAATTAAATTTATGTTTTTAATCGACAACAATTATACGCAGAAGTTAAATATCATCATAACCAACCGCTTCCCCAACTTTGACAAAAAAACTGCTGCCACCCGTTTTGGCCTGCTGGTCCTAGGATAGTAGATGACGGCTAAAGGATACCTGAACCGGATGTCGACCGAGTGGTTATTTTGGTGTCAAGTATTCTTAAATACTAGATTTAGGTTTTTGAGTCATTAATTTATATTAATCTTCATAAGCTTTATTAGATTAAGATCTAGTGAACTAAGGGTCCGTGATATCATTGGAAAATCATTCTGATATTCCTCGATTCACTGCAGTTTAATCATAGCGTTGTGACATGGAGCATTATCTTGCTGAAGAAAAGAGATTTTCGTAATTAATGCTTGAAGTAATTCTCGAAATAACCATAAAATCCTCCTGCAAATAACCTTGTAAACATCCGCAAATTATTAAATTGAAACTCAAAACTTTTAGATTAACAGATAAAAACTATTAAGAGGAAGTTATTTTGCAATTAAACTTAGTTTATAAACTCAATTATGCAAAAGACCAATAACGCTTGATAATGAAGCAATTAAAATAGTGTGAAGTCTTAAACAAAAATAAATAAAAAATTAACTTTTGAAATTTTATTCTGTTTGAAATGCTCTTTAAATTTGATGACATCCATTGATATGTGAAGATGTGAACCAAAAATAAATTACATGAGGTGTGAAAGAGTTTAAAAGATAGGCCCTACAGTTATTAGGTAGGCCCTACAAGTTATTAAGTGTTGGTGTGGGGGTACTATACAGGTAACCCTCCTATAACACGGTATCTTATAGCACGGTTTCGCTATAACACGATTCGTAAATTGCGGGAAAATTCCGACAACACGTCATTCTATAACACGGTTTTGTTCCAATGATAGAGAAGAAGTTGACGAAGCGGCTTTGATGGAAATGGCATCCCTGGATGCAAATCAAATAGATTTTGAAAGCTCTAGCTCTGATGAAGATTGTGTAGTTAAGAATTTAACATTAAAAGAATTACAAGAAGACCTATGCTTAGCGGAAAATCTCGAGTCATTTTTCTTGAAAACAGACCCTTCCACGGAAAGAAGTCGAAAATTCAAAAGGGAGCTGCAAAACTGTTTAACTCCATACCGCGAAATTTACAATGACCTAGTAAGAACTAGTCAGCAAAGTTCGATTACAGATTTTTTTTAAGAGGGGAAAACATACAAAAACTTTAAATAGAGAAAAAAGTTCTGAAAGTGAAGGCGATATCGTTCCACCCAAAAAACGTTCTCGGTTGATTGTACTGAGCAGTGACGACGAATAAATTCATTAAATCAGGGTTGCGTTAGATTAAAATAATTTTTTTCTTACTTTGAGTTGGATATACATTTATTATTTAATAAAAATTAAATTGTTTATGTCGAATTAAAAAAATATTTGTTTTTAATAAGTTTTTGGAACGTAACCCCCTTTTTGTACTAGTTCTGGGTCTCATACAACACGATTTCACACAACACGGCATTTTCTAGAAACCTAACTACCGTGTTATAGGAGGGTTACCTGTACTTTCATCCACACTTCAATGCACTTCTGATCAAACAAAAAGGTGCTTGATGCAGAGGGACAAAAAAGATCATTTATTTAAAAATCGGAAAAATTGGCGAATATTAAAAAATAATGAGAATGTAGGAAAAAGGAAGAGCCAATGCTGTACATATTCTTGTCTACTCTCAATGGTTACCATAGATGGCGGATTTTAAAGGTGGAAAAGAGTCACATCCCTCCGTTCTTGAAGCGTACATTGTTCCGGAATGGGAAGGTTGGTTTGGTTGGTTTGTCGCTCAACGGTCATTTTTTGCACACGACGGCTAATTAGACCGGAACTTACAGCTTAAAGTGGATTCCGAACCACTACAAACATCCATGCCCAAGGTGGGATTCGAACCCACGAACAGTTGAACCGAAGGCAAGAGCGCTAACCATTTGGCTGCCAGCTCGGCCCGGAATGGGAAATTACCATTTGTGTTCCCTTTAGACCATATTTTCAAAATTAAAATATCATTTTGAACAAAATCAAATAAATAGAAAATTTGATTTTTCAAAATACCAATTTATACTACCGAAGTTTAGGTACACATTTTTTTCATTGGAAGCCCTAGTACTCAAGTATAGAAATGAAAAGAATTTTTAAAAAAACGAATTATTTTTTTCTAATGCCCGGCTGTCAAGAGCCAGTGTGCAGGCCATCTTCGCTCCGGAAGTAAAGGATAAAGAAACACAAAGAGAGAAATGAACATCCATGTCTGAACCAGGATTCGAACCCGAAACATTTTGTATGATGTCAGGGACGCTAGAATTTCCAACACCAGTCATTAAAAAAAACTTTTATTCAGAAAAGTTAAAATCTGCTAAAAAAATTCAGTAAATTAGAGAAATTTGCAATAATATTGAAGTGAATGAACGTATAATAACTGCGCGTAACGTTAACTGTATCGAGCATAACATTAGCTTGTTGCATTGCATTTGGAAAGTTAGCATTTAACTTCCAGCTTTAATTTGTCATTTTATCATGCCTCATCACTTTATCGAAAATTGATTCAATAGAAACATACATATTAAAATGAATCCACACAACATCTTAGCCTGAGTTGGGTATCGAACTCACAAACCTTTAAATTACAGTTCACATGACCCATTAGTTATCAACAAGCGCCGGTAACTGTTGTTACTAATTTCAGATGGTCCAATTCCAATACTAGACCAACTCCACCAGTCCATAAACAGTCAGGAAATCTAAAAACATAAGGGGCTTTGAAAAAGCCTCTTCCAAGTCAAAATTCAAACAGCCCAAATTATGCTCAAGCGATGCCTGCTCAACTTTACATTTTATGCACAGACTGAA
Organism: Latrodectus hesperus; assembly: GCA_037975125.1. Lineage (NCBI taxonomy): Eukaryota > Metazoa > Arthropoda > Arachnida > Araneae > Theridiidae > Latrodectus > Latrodectus hesperus. The sequence continues at coordinate 15,557 of JAJQOW010002289.1, read as the reverse complement.
AGTCTTTTGACCCTGCACATATTTGAGGTCCCTTAGGTGATCACTGGTGAAGCATGAAGTCTGTCTTTAATTCAATATTAATTGTGGAAAACCAAAATTAATTATCATTATTATTCTCTGTGTGATTTATAAAATGAATAAAATTTCTTGCAAATTTCATTAATATACATGAAGTATATTAAGTACTCCTTTCATATAAGTTTAATAAAATATTCTGAATAAAAAGCTTACTAATCAATTATTTACATTTTAAAAATGGTAGCGCGCAGATTTTTCTCTAAGGGAAATTTAAATATACGGGAAACAGTATTTAATTTCCATTTCATTAATTTTTCAAAAGGAAAAAGAAGAATATAACTTCACTACCTTGAATCCTTTATTTGTCATCGCTTTGCAATTCTTTTCCCCTTTGTGAAAAACATACATTGATAATTCATATTATATCAATCTCAATTTATTTAAAAATTTCTTTGCGTTAATCAAGTTGCTGAGCTTTTCGCCAAAAATGTATTCTTCCCATAATATTTTTAAAGTTTATATTTGAAAAAATTCTTTTTTAAATTAAGTATAAAAATCCGAATATTTTTCTTAAATATCTCTGTGATTTTTTTTTTAAAAATGATTCTGGAATTTTTTAAATCCTTGAATGCGTAATATTTTTAGGGGCTAAAATATTTCAATTTTCGTTTGGCAATAAGAAATTTTGTTTCTAAAGTAATTTTACCCTAACTTGGGCTCTGGGTAACTATCCCTTTTGCATAACAAGGCTGGAAACTGCTACTCATTTATCGTTAGGCGGTGGACACCTGTGAACCAAGTCATGGAGGTCAGCAGCATTACTCACGTTACTCAACCACAAACCTGTTTATAGGGGGAGCTACATTCATTCATCATTTCAGAAGAAAAGACAAAGAAAAACTGAGAGAAAGAAAGAAATATTCATGCCCGAACCGGGATTCAAACCCAAGACCAACTTAGAAGTCAAAAACGCTAACCATTCAGCTATCAGCCAGCATGTTAATAATTAATACATATTCTAGTAGGTGAAGTTATTATTCTTGTGGAGTGAAGGTAACGGATTCGTTATCAGACCTAGACGAAAACAATCGTGTTGAAAGGACCTATGCATGCTAAATACCTATGCACCCATACTAGTTTGACAAAATTTTTACAGATTCAGCTTCTTTTTTTACTATCTTTTTAATGTTCGAACTTATCCAATTGCTTCTCGTATTTTGAATGAGTAATTCTGCTTCAGCGATTCGAATTTTGCCTACTTTTTGAAGCAAGTCATACATGTTGTCACCAGGTTTGGTTTGGTTTGTTTGGTTTGTTTGTCACTCAACGGTCATTTTTTGCACACGAGGGCTAATTAGACCGGGACTTACGGCTTAAAGTGGATTCCGAACCACTACAAACATCCATGCCCAAGGTGGGATTCGAACCCACGAACTGTTGAACCGAAGGCAAGAGCGCTTACCATTCGGCTGCCAGCTCGGCTATGTTGTCACCAGGAGGGGATTCCCGTTTTTTTACGAGTTCAAATATAGTTACCCTATTAAAGAAGGAAGCACATTTTTAAAGCTACCTTTAACGAAAATTGGCGATTTTTTTCTCCTCCAAGAATATTTTCATGCATATTTAAAAAAACAAGATAGCGCTAAAATCACAGATAAAATAATTATACAAATTTTGCAAAGGGTTAAAAAGGTAAAAATAATGTTTTTTTAAGTGAAAACAAATAAATTTATCAACAAGAAGCTTGATTTCCCTCATTTTTTTAAAGGGAACTAAATATTCTAACGTGTTTTCGAGTGTGTTCAAAACAAAATGGCTTCAAAAACGTGTGCAGTAAATCACGATTAAAAGAATAACACAAATTTTACAAAGGCGTTTAATCGTAAAGTGAACATTTTTCTTTTTTAAAAACATCAATTGCATCGGTGAATCCATAGAAATGTGTACAGTAAAAATATGAAAAATCGTCTTACATACTTACCAATGCAAAAATGAGACCCAGAATGCCAAAAATACTAAGGTTGCCAGAAATAAACTTACATCGCTAACAATGTCTCCAAATTGGCGAGAAAATTAAATAACACCCTAAAATATAGGCCAACCTATTAATGCATATTTCAGCATCCATAACTCCAATTTTAAAAATTTCAGATCCAATAAAAGTAATTTTTGATATTCTTTTCCAAATGTGATTGTTGGAATTCTCATTTGCGTTTTGTGTGCTGTACCACATAAGTATTTTTATCAAAGCTACTTTCTTATCAAGTTTCTAAAAATTTACTTTAATGCTAAATGTGCAAGCCATGTTTATGACAAACACAAAACAGTGCAAGTTTAAGACTTTTGTTTTTACATTTTATTTTTACTAATTTAAATGCCGACCAACTTGTCTAGTGGTCAGCGTGCCTGACTGCGGATAAGGAGGTCCTGGGTTCGAATCCCGGTTCGGGCATGGTTGTACTTTCTCTCTCTATCTATCCTGTATTTGTCCTTTATTTGTATGAATGAGGTGTGAATGGTTGCCTACCCTATAAACGGGTACTTATAGTATGTGTGTATAGCAAAGTCGTACTTTCACCTACATGGTGCTCTGATTAAAACGAAAGACGCTCCCAATTGACTTAAATTCGCATAGCCAAGGCATAGCGAGCTTGGCTTGTCCAAGTGTCATTAGTAACAACAACAACAACTAATTTAAATCACTTCATGTGATGTGTAAGTGTTATATATTTTTGGTTGCAGAAAACTGCTGCATTCAGAGTAATTGAGATTAAAATTTCCATTTTTTTAAATTAAATAAGCTTTTGAATATGAACTGTCACCATTTCAATACTGAGCCATGCTTAGTAGTGTTTTGCTTGAAAGAAACCATAAGGTTTGTTTTTCATAAAAATTATTATAATGTAAAACTTTTAAAAAGTAATTTGGCCCTATAACTTAACAGCTAATTTTTTCATTTCTAAAAACATTACAATAAAAAAAACGAATCAAAATTTTTTAAATTTTATCGAAAGTGATAAAAGAAAATGCATAAATTCAAAATAAATGTGCGTAAAAGAATATGAATCGCGATAACATAAGAACGTTTTACGAACACCTTCTAAAAAGTACTTGTAATAGTGATAAGCTTATCTCAGAAGAGTTACGAGTTGTTCCTGATCTGAAAGTTTTACTTGTATGATTGATAGAGTAGAAAATGTTTGAGAGAGAACGGATATAATTTCGATAAAACTGAAAATAACCTAGACTTGATATTACGAAGACGTGAACACATTATGAGATTACATTGCACTCTTAGAAGAAATGCAAAAATATTTTACTTCAGTTGAATTTTTCTTATTTTTTTTTCTAAAACTATCATACGCAAAAAAAAAAAATTCCAAAATAGCCTTATTTCATTTTATGACTCTATGTTGAACTTAAGAAGCAAAGAACAATTTTCTCACACAACAATGGTTATAGATATAATTCCATTACACACAAAATAGCTTTTAACACATTTTATATTAAAATAGTACAAAAATTTATATTCGGTTATCTAAGTATATGTAATTATAAGATGTATTTAAATGTGATTCTTAATATTTACATAAGCTATATGAGGCAGTTATGCAAATTCTACAAAATCTTTTAAGGGTGGGAACTGAGTGACCAACATTTCGCAACAAAACCGGAAACTGCCCCTCATTTATCTACTCGGTGGGCCCTTGTAAACAAAGTATCCCCTTTCTAAGTCACTCCATCACAGACTTGTTTATAGGGTAAACCACATTCCTTCATCATCTCAGCAGAAAGGACAAAGAAACATAGAGAGAAAGGAACAACCCGAGCCAGGATTCTAACCCGTAGCCAACAACATTGGAGTAAGAAACGCTAACAACTCAGTCATTAGCCAGCTCTCGACAAAAGTTAGCTTTTTTTTAAAAAAAAAAAAAACTATTTTATTTATATTTTTCTTCCTTTTTGTTTTAAAATAAATTGGATATTGAATTAAGTTAGGCTTTTCTATTTTTTGGCCGCCATATTTCTGCTGATTCCAAAAGTACTAAACACAGCCAATCTATTCACAGCTTTGAATGCTAACCAAGTGATTTAGTTGAAATCTAAGCTAACATTATTTTCTACCCAACGCATCAATTAATTAACATTGGATGGTTTGGTTGGTTGGTTGGTTGGTTGGTTGGTTTGTCACTCAACGTTCATTTTTTGCATACGAGGGCTAATAAGACCGGGACCTACGGTATAAAGTGGATTCCGAACCACTACAAATATCCATGCTCAAGGTGGGATTCGAACCCACGAACTGTTGAACCGAAGAATTAACATTGGAACTCAGAACATTTTAACGTACCTTTTCATTCAATAACGAAAATAAAATTTAACTTTTTCGATATGATGGCTTTCTTTCTTCTGTCTAGTTAAGAAACGAAACCAATACACGAGAACTACTTATTCTATCAAATTACCACTTCTTATGTGAGCGAAATTCTTAATATTTCCTGTCATACAATATGGTAAAATTATAACAATGCTTTCTCAGCAACCGCAAAGTTGCAAAACAAGTCAATCGCTTCATTACTTTAAACCACATGGCACCTGATTAGGTACAATCATCTCCCAACTTTCACAGAAATCCAATGGGTGTTATGAAATGTTAAAGAACATTATTTCTTACAGCACGAGGGTCTTAAATTGTGTGACCAACCGAATATATTATCATCTGAGAAAGAGAGTGACTCCTTTTTCCACCTCAGTTTATCTCAAGCCTCTGCACCAAAACAGATTGTCATTTTATATGTAATTAACTTCCTCTTTCAATATTATATAATCCGGTCTCAGTTCTAATCTATCTATCAAATAGTTTACATCACAAATACACAATTATTTATTATTTAATCCTATCACCTTAATGATTCTTGGATGGCTGACTAGGAAGAATTATTACTGTTGTTGCTGTTATTACTTATCTCAGGTCTAGCTAGGCTAGACAACCCCTATAAAACCAAAAATATCTAAAATGTCTAAAAAATGTGATGGCTTCCGAAGGACATGGTCTTTTTAAAATTTAGGCAGGTTAAGATACGTCCAGGGGAGGCCATATTGACGGAAACACCAAGGACAGACTGGAAATGTCCTTTGCCCCTGCTGAAAGGTGATTCCTCTCGTGTGCCCACTCAGATAGCGGGAAAAAGCAGTTTGATAAGATCTTGGTCTTAAGATTGAAGGTCTCACCCGGTTTTTGGAGAAGTACCATGGATGGTTGAGAGGAATTTTCATTGGGAAGAAGTATTATTTCAAATATTCAATCAAGCCTTAAATCAATTATGTAATACACGTCTTGGCTCGTATCGATTATTGATTAATCCTCGATCTTAGTCTGAATCAATCATCAAATAATAAGGTCTACTCTTAACAATCATCAATATCTTAAACAAGACCAAGAATAAATCACCAAATATTTATATGCCCTTTCGAATAATTCATCAAATCATGCCCAACTGATCTAGAACCTAAGCAGAATCCACAGGCACTGCACAGGAGTTCCACTGGATCCGAGGCATCTTTTCAACTGTATCTCTGTTGCCTCGACCCTCTTCAGCATCGATCTCAACTACTGCCATGACATTCTTCATGCAGAAAAAGCTGAAGATGTGGCCAGTGCTGCATGTCTTTGGTCCCATATGACTTTTTTTCTTTTTTTTTTGCACTTGTCAGACGACAACAACAACAATTCATCATCTAATCTAAATGTCTTCTATGCAATCAATGATTTTATACGAGTTCGAAAATCACAAAAGCAGTTCATTCGATTTAGTCATCTTATAGTCTAATTGTTAGCTCGAACCAAACATCAGAAAGACTGAGTCTCAATTAAAATCTACTAACAAAATTTCTTTTATCCCCCCAAATCAGCTATCAAATAATCAAATTTTGATTCATGGTCATTCATCTACGATTGAATTAATCAAATTAGTCTACGACTAAAACCAATGATCAGTTACTCTTGACTGTCAGAATCGGTTATCAAGTAGTCAGTTCTTATATGGAATCACTCATTTGCTACCTGCTTCTGTCGTTGAACGAATGACCAAGTAATCTGATCCTTCTTTCAATTCCGTTAAGCAATTTAAATGTTTTTTTAATAGTAGATTATAGGCGACAACTGTTGTCAGAACAATTTACACATTGGAACTAGAACAAAAACAAAAAAATACTGTCTGTATATAAACTCAGATAACAAAATTGAAACTACAGTAAATTTTGCCTAACTTTTCAGCATCTTTCAGCAAATGACCTCAGTTCAATGTAGGGCAATGACTTAAATGGTTCATGGGTCTAATTCCTCTCGTATGCTGCACACTTGGTAAAGAAATCTTGACAGTATTTTTATACTATATAGATATTTAGAGAGGCAATCGTGGCCACACTGGCAAGGCGAGTAACAGTGTCAGATCTGTCTCTTGGCCAAAGTGAAATATTTGTCATTATGTCAATCCATTTTTTATATTTGTTTGCCTCTTATATTTTTCCAACAATATTCTCTAAAAGTTTTTTAATTAATCATTTGGTGGAGTAAATAGGAGTTGGCTTATCTACTATTTGTACAATTCTGGTTGCTTTCTTTTCCAGGGAATAAGATGTAGTAATTTTAATTTTAGTCCAAATTAATCAAGAAGCCGGGCTTTCACAATTAGAATTAAAACAGCTAGTCAATTTTCTTGTTTAAAACGTGCTACAGGGAAAAGTGTTTTTAGAAACGTAATGGGATCCAAAAACAGTCACAAGTAATACAAGTAGATATTTTCTAACAAAAAAAAAAACGGTTTTAAGATATAAAAGATTTATGTTAATACATTGTGTTATAACACAAGAAATAAAAATATTTGCACAAGAGTTCTATGTTAAGAGTAATGCAGACCCAAATAAGCTGTGTCACATTTCGTTTTTATTCATTCGTCTAATAAAAGTGTTGTTATCTTCTTCAGCACTAAAGGGTCGCTACAAGCTTTCAAAAATTATTTGGTCAGTTTTCACCCAATAATGTTTCCAAATGGCCCAAGTTACGATTTAGAGGATACGGAAAGGGTGAGTGACTCGCATGAAATGACATTTTAGATCAACCACCACAATGACTCTGTAAAATTAACGTCTTAAAAAATCCGTTGCCAATTCATATGGTAGATATTCTATTCTAGACAACTGGCTAAAACGTAGTTGTTGGTTTAGTCTAATATTATCTCTTGTAAAAATAAATTAGTCTACCACATACTTTTATTCGTATGCAGCATTCGAGAATCTTATCCTTGTCTCTGCTATCACTACAGAAGTAAAGATATGTAGTGGTGCACACCCGTCCAGACAATATGGTTCCCCCCTTAATAAAGAATATCAATGAAAGCAATTCGATTGATTTATCTGTGTTTACAGAATAAATCTCCATCCAATATTCTTGATAGAATCTCGTCCACAATAGCTTTAGGTACTGAGGTTCACAACTAATTGTTAGAAAAGACACTGCTTAGTTTGTTTAAGTGTGGTTAACGGCTCCAAGACGGAATTCTTGTTATTGAAACAGCGTGCCCAAAGCTCCATACCCTTTATATATATATATATATATATATATATATATATATATATATATATATACACATAATATCCGGTTATAAAACCCCCTCTTTTTTATTGTTTATCTTGGTTAACTATATTGTTCAAAACTATACGTCTAGCTGTTTAATAGTTATATCTTTAGTATTTTGTATTTAAAAGTACAAATCATATTCAGAGGATAGTTATGACATTTAGATAAGCTTTTTTGTTATACCTCCTAGCTGTCATACTTGAAAACCGAAATTGCGTTATAATCTCGAGATAAAATGCGACACATGGCAAATGATTTGGACTTATAACTTTCCGTTTGACTTGTAATTCATAGGTTATCCTTAGCTATTAGCTGCAATTTGTGTGTCGTCAGAAATTGTTTTCTCAAAATGAAATTACATTTAAAATTTTAAAAAGAACGTCTATGCAAAATTTTGAAAGAACGGACATTTACATTAAAGTAACATCAGACGCATCAATTGAAACTTTTTCATAAATTACAATAAATATGTTATTTTTAAATAGTAGCAATATTATTTCCATTTCTTACTAAAAATACAAATCTTGAATTTGGATAGCTTGGTTTGGTTTGGTTTCTTTGTCACTCAACGGTCATTTTTTTGCACACGAAGGCTAATTAGACCGAAACTTAAGAGGTTTAAACTGGATTCCGAACCACTACAAACATCCATGCCCAAAGTGGTATTCGAACCCACGAACTGTTGAACCAAAGGCAAGAGCGCTAACCATTCGGCTGCCAGCTCGGCCTGAATTTGGATAGCAGTATAATCTATATATTTGCAGTCACTTTTGACAAATTACAATTACTCTTTAAGAAGTTATTAATAGTTTAAAGTTAGACATTTATAGAAAATCAGTAGATAAAAGCCATTTAATTCTCTTAATCTAACCTAACCATAAAAAAAAACATTTTCCACAAATTTGCCACGTCCTTCATTATTATGTTACGAAAAAAAGTCAACTCCGGTATCATTTTTTAATGTGACACATAACAAAAACGCGTCATATAATTTGATCTGATTCACTTCTGAGCTAAATGTAGTTGGTTTTCACATGAGAAACAATTGCTCTACTTTTATACTTCGTTTTCAGATGTGTGATGTTATCACCCTCAAATACACAGATATTAAAAGAAATTATGCAAACCTATACAAGAAAAGTGCGCAATCAATAGAAAGGAAATAGTCAGTGCTATAAAAGAAATCCCTTTTATTTATCAACAATAAAATCAGCTACGTACATACAGGAGAACAAGAAGTAAAAACAATGTCTCGAACAGGTTGTACCTATATACAAATCTTGCAGATGTCTCTTACATTAAAATACATGGTGCTATTGTAATGGAAACGAGTTTAAAACGCATGCTGAAGCCCCAGATGCCGACAGGATTGGGACACAAACTGCTGCTACACATCCCGCTCCGCGCCCGACTGGAGCCCGGACTCTGAGTCTTCTGATTGGTCATCTCTGACCGTCCTGCGGAGAGGTGGCCAATGAATACGCAGCTAATCTCATGTCGATGACAAGAGTTTGTACGGCGTATAGTAAGTAGTTGCCAGATGCATAGTAATGCAGCGGACGAACTTGGAATTTGTGAGCTCAAAATATCAGGTTCGGGGGCGTGCCGCTCACACTGCAACCCCCACTAGGAGGGGCGTGGTCTCGGGGGATTTTTTTCCTTGGCAAAGTGTCCTGCAAAATAAAGCAAAAATCTTAGACTAATATAATAACTCTAAATAATAAAACATAAAAAACAGACTTTACTAAGGTTAGTTTTTTTATGCATTTTAATTGACATGATTAGAAACAATATATATGTATGAAAATCGAAAAACATGGGAGCTGTTATCATAAGATAATGTCAGTCCTCTAACAACAAATTTTCCATTATTTCTTCACCATTTGAGAATGCCTTACTAATTCAAACTAACGAATCACAGTATCAGAAAATAGAAAATGACTTAAAATACGGTTTCATTGTCGATCAACAAACATCCAAACACACGAAGGGTCAGAGGCTGGTTGTTGTTGTGTGCCAATTAGGCTGTTAGTATGGGGTGCGCTGCTCCACTTTTCCAACTGAACCATATTTTAGTCTGGAGTCCGACTTCCTCAGTACACACATGCCATAGGGATCCGTTTATAGGGTAGGCAACCATTCACACTTCTTTCATACAAGGAAAGAACAAAGACAGGATTTATAGGGAGAGAAAGTACACCCATGCCCAAACCGGGATTCGAACCCAGGACCTCCTTATCCGCAGTCAGGAACGCTGACCACTAGACAAGTTGGTCGGCTAGAGGCTGGTTGATTTGGCTTATTGGTCCACGGACTTTGGTGGATAATTAAATCGATGCTCTGCAGTTAAAAGAGGATTCCACATTCCATACATATGTAGGAATGTCAAGCTAAGCCTAAAACTTAGCGGATTTGGAATACTTGCCAATCAGCCAAGCGCTTTGTAATTTTAAACCTCGGTCAGAAGACGAAGTCCAATCTCAGATGGCATCCTCCTTTCCACATCCACGCCACATCACCGGACTTCGGACGTCACAGATTAAAGTGGACACGTCCTCATTCCACGAAGATCCAGCATCCCAGTGAAGGAGAATGTGGTCACCCTCCCAATCACTGAATGTGACAAATGTTTTATTTGCTGTACTTAACGAGAAGGCACTAGAACCTGCTGAGCCACTGGAACTACATCCACAAAGAGGAGGATATCAAACCCACTGATTCTTAAACCGAAATTCGGGATGTCAACAATTCATTCACCGCCACAACTTGAAGTGGATTCCCAATCCTAAATACTTACGCTAAATTTTGAATCTAAATTAATGAAGCACATAACTTAAACGCGTCATATAATTTGATCTGACTCACTTCTGAGCTAAATGTAATTGATTTTCACATGAAAGACAATTGCTCTACAGATACTTTCATACTTCGTTTTCAGATGTGTAATGTTATCACACTTCAAATACCCAGATATTAAAAGAAATTATGTAAACTTATACAAGAAAAATGCGCAATTAATAGAAAATAGTCAGTGCTATAAAAGAAATCCCTTTTATTTATCAACAATAAAATCAGCTACGTATATACAGGAGAACAGTTGAACTAACGCAGTAGAAATACCACTGAATTGTTATATAAAAAATGGTTCATTCTAAGGTAATTTTTAAAATAACTAAATGAATAATTTGGAAGTTTCATGATGAATATTTTCCTGACAATTTCTGGCGAATTACCTGAAATAAAATCAATTTTAATCTACTGTGAAATTTAATCCATTGTGACGGAAGTATACACAATATCACAAACTATGAATTAAAACTTCCCAGACTGGTCTACTCTATTTACACAAGCACTTTTGCCTGTAAACATTCTATAGGAAGTCTTAAATATAACTATAGAATAAAATCTCATTCGAATTCCAGAACACTTTATTGAGAGCTCACCATTTGAAGTCCCTGGTTTTGTGAAATTTTAATTCCAACAACACGTGCCTTATCTAGAGGACTAGAGTTCCTAGAGACGAAATGGGGATTATTCGGAAAGCGAAGTCTTAATGAATCCACATTCTCCTCATTCTCCCTACATATCTCTCTCCTTTTAAAATTTCGCCATTTCGTGCAGCTCCATGGAGCTTCCTAATTAGCGGAGCCGCAATGAGTAATTAAAGGAGCAGCGGAGAACGGCCTGAGTTCAAGCGCCAAACAAAACAAAAGCATCCAAATTCTCTTTCTTGAGGGTTGAACATAGGCTCTTTGGGTAATACATTTCCTTCCGCAAAATAATAAAAGTAAAAGAAGCTAGTTTGCAAGTATTTAAATTTACATAAAGTTCCTAATTGTATTACCCAATCGTTAAAATACGATATAAAAGTACTAAAAGTAGTTTTGAATGGGAATTTCTGAAACGAGACTGATTGTTTGGCTTTTGCTTTTTGAAGTCAATGGTTTTCCGACTGGGACTGAGAATCTTTAATTTCTAACTAAACTCCTGCTCAAAGTATGTATTGAACCCATAAAAAGTTGGACAGACTGCATAATTATTAACCTTTCTGATGTCAGTAGTCTACTGACATTTATAAAACAACTAATTTCTAAATTTAGTTTAAATTTTAAAAAAAATAGATGTTTTGCTTATTTTTAAAACTTTTATAATACAACTTGTTCTAGAAATTTGTATACAAACCTCAAAAACCTATATTTGAAATTTTTTTTTAATTTTATCGAGTATTATTTATAGAAATGAAATGTACATCGTGAAAAAAGCTTGGCCTTCTATTGATAGAATATGTGTACAAGGCAATCATAGAAAATATAAAAATCAGAAGCAGCTACATTTTAGAGCAAATCTACGGCGGCAAACAGTCGTAATATTCAAGTGAAGACTTTGATAAAACTGATTTGATTATACTCATACTATCTGTTTAAAATATTTAAAAACATTTTTTCGGTATGAAATAAATCTCTTTCATAATGTTTAATTCTATCGAGTTAAAATGGTTATTTTAAATCTTGTTTTTATAATTTTATGCTAACGTGAAAATTTCAAATTACACATAAGTAATTTCATGACAATTGATTCTCAAGTCAATGAATTTTTCAAGAAAACTGATACCTAGAATTAATATAAAAAATGCATATAAAGTACTATAAATCTCAACGGATTGAAAACCATTTCCAGAATTTATATTTTATACAAAATTGCAGCCAAAAATGAGTGAATAAAGTGGGCATATGTTTTATAAATTGAAGGGTTTGCTTCAAAAAGGAGGTAGCTCCATCCTATAGCTGTTGGGAGTTATAAACACTTTCTTGTGCGAAAAAAAAAACTCTTATTTGGCACCAAAAGGATGCAGCTCCAATCGTTATTTCCAGAGTTATTCAAGAGATGGAGCTGCTTGTCTTGTTAGTTTGTAGCAAGAGAGCGGTAGCTCCTGGAGCTACGTCTTTATTACCCCAAACGACTGACGAGTTTTGTTTACAGGGAAGTTAACTATTACAGGGAGGCACCACTATATGCAGTCAGTGATGAGTGAAGATATAAAAGTTCTATATCTATTCTCGGACAACTGCGTATCCCAAAACAAAAATCACGCTTTAACACAGTATCTATTTTTTTTTTTTTGTTAAAAGTGGACGTCTGAATACAGTCTTTCATAGGTTCCCAGAACCGGGTCACAGTTTTATGCCTTGTGATCGAACTTTCGGAAACATTGAAAAGCGCATGAGGAAAGTAGAAAGAGTGTTTGTCCCAAGAGAATATACGCGCATTATAGAAAAGACGAGTAAAAAGTTTACTGTGACGGAAGTTACTCAAGAAATGATTTTTAACTTCGTTGACCTAATAAAAGGTTTCTTCCTTGAAACCCTTAACATCATTTCTAATGATAGCAAAAGGGAAAAGTTTTTAATAACAAAATTTAGGGTTTTCACTTAAGAAATATCCTACATCAATGCAGGAAACATCTTAGCTAGTGAAAGTGTTGGAATACTGTGTAACAAAACAGTAAGAATGTTCAACATCCAAAACAGTACCCCTATAATATTGAACAACCTTCAACAAGCATACACCAACCACCTACCACTCAAGGCTGCAAAATATAAAGATGTGATGGACCTTGTCCAAAAATACGTCGCACAAAATGATATGTGGTTCTACAATCGACTACAGCCAGACAACGCGCCTGATGACCCAGATGTTACAGAAGGAGAATGTGACGATTTAAATAATGTTATTTTCTGTTTGTAAGACCAATAATTTTGCTGTACTTTATTTTCAGTTTTCTTTGAATAAAAAATACATAATAATAGTACATTCTATTTATTTTTACACCTTTTTCCAAGACATAACATATTCCCCCATTCCTCATATTCCATTCTTTTGAGCAAAAAAGAGGTAGCTCCAAGGATCATCCACGTACCACGAACATTTAGATGCTATTTTTTGAATGAAAATAATGTTCTAATGTGTAAACTTCATAATTGAAAGTAAGCAACAACAATATTTTTACATAACTTAAAATTTGAATTTTTTAAACGTTTTTTTTAGTTTCCCAAAAACTGAGAAAATTGGAGCTACCTCCTTTTTGAAGCAAACCCTTCAATTAGCGGGATTTCTTGAAGAAAACATCAATCAATCTAGCTGAAGGGGAAAAATGCATAGTCATGGTCGGAAAACAAATTTTGAAACCCTTCTTCTTAGAGTTGGGTGTGCATGTCTGTCATTGGGCACCTCTGCTTTTACCAGCATTTTGTACCATTAACTCCAAACCCAATATTTCCTAGTTCCAGTTGCTCGGGTCACCCACTTTATTAATAAAGTCCGATAACCCTTTAATGGAGTCTAGGTGTAACTCTCTAGTATGGACGATGCATAAAGAAGTTAATCTAGGGAGGGCAAGAGCCTCGCATTCGTAAATGATATGCTTGGTCGTTTCCTCTTGCGTATGACATTTCCTATAACTATGGTTTATAGAACAAAGAGATGTACTTCATTATCTTGCTGAGCTAAAATCCCTAAAATTACATTTTTATTATTCCACAAAGAAGTTTTCAAAATTCTCTATGGATTTTTATACGAACCACTTTCTGGTAATGATTTCGCACATGGGAAATTTAAAGAAAAATCTAAAAAGGCGGGTGAATAGTTTTGTGTATGGGTCACGCTTAAGTTCTTTCTTTATCATTTGGTAGTTAGATTGATCATCATCAATTAACATTTTCTGTAAACCATTACCCATAATCACAGTTTTCAAAAGCACTTCTTTGTATTTTGTTTTATTCTGAGAAAAACCATGATTACTAAAATTCTATAATCTAAATACAGTGTCACGAGAAGGTTGTTCATTTCCAATTGCTAATTGTAGGCTTAAGCGCGCACACTCTTATTTTAAAATCTATATAAAAATTATAGCACGATTATACTCTCCATATCATCATGTCCATTTTTTCCACCTAAAGTTTTGTTTAATTACAATTAAGGGATAAAACATTAACAGCAATGTTAAAAAATCTCATTTAAATTTTTTTCGTCAAATCATTTTATTTTTCAAAGCGATATTCACACAAAAAAGTTATCTTCCTATCACAAAATTTGGAAGAAAGAGTAACAAGTTTAATAAATTCTATTCTGTAAAGAAATTTTCAATCGTAAAACTTAAAAAAATTGTTTAAAATTAAAATCGTTTCGTAAAAAATGTTAATTCGCTGCCTCCATAAAAAGGAATTTTATTTGGCTCCAACAACTCTAAGTACTTTTTAGACAAAACGCATATTTAATCAGGACTTTCATTAAAATGAATTCCGTGCTGCAACAACTATCCACAATCCAATTAACATCGATATTATGCTTTGTTGTTCTGTAAACGAGAAAGCTAACGATTTAACTACCATTTCCAGCGTTGAATTCCCATAGATAAAATCATTCACATTTTAAAAATACAACTTAGTTTTAACTATATTGACACTTGTAAAACACGTTAGCTTAGCATTTTGATTCAAATTAAAGTTTTCAAAGATAATTTAATAAAAATCTCACAGCATCTAGTGAAAAAACTTAAAATACCCCATATCGCATCTCTACTTGCAAAAAGTGAAAAAAGAAAAGTTCTAAATTCGTAAGACTTAAACATTTATAAATAAAAATCTAAAATGTTTACATAAAAATGGTAGTTTAAAAAAGAAGTTTCAGCGTAATGTTACTTTGCTCTTAAAAATCTGGATAGTTTTTTTTTTTTTTTTAAGAATTTTCTAATTAAATTTAATCACAAACAAGTCTAATTTTTATAAATAATTTTAATAAAGTCATATTTAGATCGCATGCAAAGGCATGCTATAAGAGAAACAAGTTGGAAATTCCTCTGACATGAAATTGGAAATTCTGCCTCAAGCAACATACAGTGGGG
>JAJQOW010002288.1:0-20299 GCA_037975125.1 Latrodectus hesperus | reverse complement strand
GTTTTATTATAATCTAAAATAAAAGTGAATTTAATTTTGTTGAATTACTTTATTTTTTACTATTTCTTTAGTAGTCTTTAATTGTCATTGAATTATTCTCGAAATGTTTTATATTACAATTCTTTAATCTAATAACTTTACTGTGAATCATGGGTTATTGCGAAAAAATCAAACAAGATAACAACATCATTCAGGAATCTATAAGAATTATTCGAGCTGTTTTGATACTAAAAGTGTTTAATAACTTTAGTGGGAAAACTGATTACTTAATTTAATATCCCTAACTACAAAAATCTGATAATGGTATAAGCATAAGTTTTATTATAATCTAAAATAAAAGTGAATTTAATTTTGTTGAATTACTTTATTTTTTACTATTTCTTTAGTAGTCTTTAATTGTCATTGAATTATTCTCGAAATGTTTTATATTACAATTCTTTAATCTAATAACTTTACTGTGAATCATGGGTTATTGCGAAAAATCAAACAAGATAACAACATCATTCAGGAATCTATAAGAATTATTCGAGCTGTTTTGATACTAAAAGTGTTTAATAACTTTAGTGGGAAAACTGATTACTTAATTTAATATCCCTAACTACAAAAATCTGATAATGGTATAAGCATAAGTTTTATTATAATCTAAAATAAAAGTGAATTTAATTTTGTTGAATTACTTTATTTTTTACTATTTCTTTAGTAGTCTTTAATTGTCATTGAATTATTCTCGAAATGTTTTATATTACAATTCTTTAATCTAATAACTTTACTGTGAATCATGGGTTATTGCGAAAAATCAAACAAGATAACAACATCATTCAGGAATCTATAAGAATTATTCGAGCTGTTTTGATACTAAAAGTGTTTAATAACTTTAGTGGGAAAACTGATTACTTAATTTAATATCCCTAACTACAAAAATCTGATAATGGTATAAGCATAAGTTTTATTATAATCTAAAATAAAAGTGAATTTAATTTTGTTGAATTAGTTTATTTTTTACTATTTCTTTAGTAGTCTTTAATTGTCATTGAATTATTCTCGAAATGTTTTATATTACAATTCTTTAATCTAATAACTTTACTGTGAATCATGGGTTATTGCGAAAAATCAAACAAGATAACAACATCATTCAGGAATCTATAAGAATTATTCGAGCTGTTTTGATACTAAAAGTGTTTAATAACTTTAGTGGGAAAACTGATTACTTAATTTAATATCCCTAACTACAAAAATCTGATAATGGTATAAGCATAAGTTTTATTATAATCTAAAATAAAAGTGAATTTAATTTTGTTGAATTACTTTATTTTTTACTATTTCTTTAGTAGTCTTTAATTGTCATTGAATTATTCTCGAAATGTTTTATATTACAATTCTTTAATCTAATAACTTTACTGTGAATCATGGGTTATTGCGAAAAATCAAACAAGATAACAACATCATTCAGGAATCTATAAGAATTATTCGAGCTGTTTTGATACTAAAAGTGTTTAATAACTTTAGTGGGAAAACTGATTACTTAATTTAATATCCCTAACTACAAAAATCTGATAATGGTATAAGCATAAGTTTTATTATAATCTAAAATAAAAGTGAATTTAATTTTGTTGAATTAGTTTATTTTTTACTATTTCTTTAGTAGTCTTTAATTGTCATTGAATTATTCTCGAAATGTTTTATATTACAATTCTTTAATCTAATAACTTTACTGTGAATCATGGGTTATTGCGAAAAATCAAACAAGATAACAACATCATTCAGGAATCTATAAGAATTATTCGAGCTGTTTTGATACTAAAAGTGTTTAATAACTTTAGTGGGAAAACTGATTACTTAATTTAATATCCCTAACTACAAAAATCTGATAATGGTATAAGCATAAGTTTTATTATAATCTAAAATAAAAGTGAATTTAATTTTGTTGAATTAGTTTATTTTTTACTATTTCTTTAGTAGTCTTTAATTGTCATTGAATTATTCTCGAAATGTTTTATATTACAATTCTTTAATCTAATAACTTTACTGTGAATCATGGGTTATTGCGAAAAATCAAACAAGATAACAACATCATTCAGGAATCTATAAGAATTATTCGAGCTGTTTTGATACTAAAAGTGTTTAATAACTTTAGTGGGAAAACTGATTACTTAATTTAATATCCCTAACTACAAAAATCTGATAATGGTATAAGCATAAGTTTTATTATAATCTAAAATAAAAGTGAATTTAATTTTGTTGAATTAGTTTATTTTTTACTATTTCTTTAGTAGTCTTTAATTGTCATTGAATTATTCTCGAAATGTTTTATATTACAATTCTTTAATCTAATAACTTTACTGTGAATCATGGGTTATTGCGAAAAATCAAACAAGATAACAACATCATTCAGGAATCTATAAGAATTATTCGAGCTGTTTTGATACTAAAAGTGTTTAATAACTTTAGTGGGAAAACTGATTACTTAATTTAATATCCCTAACTACAAAAATCTGATAATGGTATAAGCATAAGTTTTATTATAATCTAAAATAAAAGTGAATTTAATTTTGTTGAATTAGTTTATTTTTTACTATTTCTTTAGTAGTCTTTAATTGTCATTGAATTATTCTCGAAATGTTTTATATTACAATTCTTTAATCTAATAACTTTACTGTGAATCATGGGTTATTGCGAAAAATCAAACAAGATAACAACATCATTCAGGAATCTATAAGAATTATTCGAGCTGTTTTGATACTAAAAGTGTTTAATAACTTTAGTGGGAAAACTGATTACTTAATTTAATATCCCTAACTACAAAAATCTGATAATGGTATAAGCATAAGTTTTATTATAATCTAAAATAAAAGTGAATTTAATTTTGTTGAATTAGTTTATTTTTTACTATTTCTTTAGTAGTCTTTAATTGTCATTGAATTATTCTCGAAATGTTTTATATTACAATTCTTTAATCTAATAACTTTACTGTGAATCATGGGTTATTGCGAAAAATCAAACAAGATAACAACATCATTCAGGAATCTATAAGAATTATTCGAGCTGTTTTGATACTAAAAGTGTTTAATAACTTTAGTGGGAAAACTGATTACTTAATTTAATATCCCTAACTACAAAAATCTGATAATGGTATAAGCATAAGTTTTATTATAATCTAAAATAAAAGTGAATTTAATTTTGTTGAATTAGTTTATTTTTTACTATTTCTTTAGTAGTCTTTAATTGTCATTGAATTATTCTCGAAATGTTTTATATTACAATTCTTTAATCTAATAACTTTACTGTGAATCATGGGTTATTGCGAAAAATCAAACAAGATAACAACATCATTCAGGAATCTATAAGAATTATTCGAGCTGTTTTGATACTAAAAGTGTTTAATAACTTTAGTGGGAAAACTGATTACTTAATTTAATATCCCTAACTACAAAAATCTGATAATGGTATAAGCATAAGTTTTATTATAATCTAAAATAAAAGTGAATTTAATTTTGTTGAATTAGTTTATTTTTTACTATTTCTTTAGTAGTCTTTAATTGTCATTGAATTATTCTCGAAATGTTTTATATTACAATTCTTTAATCTAATAACTTTACTGTGAATCATGGGTTATTGCGAAAAATCAAACAAGATAACAACATCATTCAGGAATCTATAAGAATTATTCGAGCTGTTTTGATACTAAAAGTGTTTAATAACTTTAGTGGGAAAACTGATTACTTAATTTAATATCCCTAACTACAAAAATCTGATAATGGTATAAGCATAAGTTTTATTATAATCTAAAATAAAAGTGAATTTAATTTTGTTGAATTAGTTTATTTTTTACTATTTCTTTAGTAGTCTTTAATTGTCATTGAATTATTCTCGAAATGTTTTATATTACAATTCTTTAATCTAATAACTTTACTGTGAATCATGGGTTATTGCGAAAAATCAAACAAGATAACAACATCATTCAGGAATCTATAAGAATTATTCGAGCTGTTTTGATACTAAAAGTGTTTAATAACTTTAGTGGGAAAACTGATTACTTAATTTAATATCCCTAACTACAAAAATCTGATAATGGTATAAGCATAAGTTTTATTATAATCTAAAATAAAAGTGAATTTAATTTTGTTGAATTAGTTTATTTTTTACTATTTCTTTAGTAGTCTTTAATTGTCATTGAATTATTCTCGAAATGTTTTATATTACAATTCTTTAATCTAATAACTTTACTGTGAATCATGGGTTATTGCGAAAAATCAAACAAGATAACAACATCATTCAGGAATCTATAAGAATTATTCGAGCTGTTTTGATACTAAAAGTGTTTAATAACTTTAGTGGGAAAACTGATTACTTAATTTAATATCCCTAACTACAAAAATCTGATAATGGTATAAGCATAAGTTTTATTATAATCTAAAATAAAAGTGAATTTAATTTTGTTGAATTAGTTTATTTTTTACTATTTCTTTAGTAGTCTTTAATTGTCATTGAATTATTCTCGAAATGTTTTATATTACAATTCTTTAATCTAATAACTTTACTGTGAATCATGGGTTATTGCGAAAAATCAAACAAGATAACAACATCATTCAGGAATCTATAAGAATTATTCGAGCTGTTTTGATACTAAAAGTGTTTAATAACTTTAGTGGGAAAACTGATTACTTAATTTAATATCCCTAACTACAAAAATCTGATAATGGTATAAGCATAAGTTTTATTATAATCTAAAATAAAAGTGAATTTAATTTTGTTGAATTAGTTTATTTTTTACTATTTCTTTAGTAGTCTTTAATTGTCATTGAATTATTCTCGAAATGTTTTATATTACAATTCTTTAATCTAATAACTTTACTGTGAATCATGGGTTATTGCGAAAAATCAAACAAGATAACAACATCATTCAGGAATCTATAAGAATTATTCGAGCTGTTTTGATACTAAAAGTGTTTAATAACTTTAGTGGGAAAACTGATTACTTAATTTAATATCCCTAACTACAAAAATCTGATAATGGTATAAGCATAAGTTTTATTATAATCTAAAATAAAAGTGAATTTAATTTTGTTGAATTAGTTTATTTTTTACTATTTCTTTAGTAGTCTTTAATTGTCATTGAATTATTCTCGAAATGTTTTATATTACAATTCTTTAATCTAATAACTTTACTGTGAATCATGGGTTATTGCGAAAAATCAAACAAGATAACAACATCATTCAGGAATCTATAAGAATTATTCGAGCTGTTTTGATACTAAAAGTGTTTAATAACTTTAGTGGGAAAACTGATTACTTAATTTAATATCCCTAACTACAAAAATCTGATAATGGTATAAGCATAAGTTTTATTATAATCTAAAATAAAAGTGAATTTAATTTTGTTGAATTAGTTTATTTTTTACTATTTCTTTAGTAGTCTTTAATTGTCATTGAATTATTCTCGAAATGTTTTATATTACAATTCTTTAATCTAATAACTTTACTGTGAATCATGGGTTATTGCGAAAAATCAAACAAGATAACAACATCATTCAGGAATCTATAAGAATTATTCGAGCTGTTTTGATACTAAAAGTGTTTAATAACTTTAGTGGGAAAACTGATTACTTAATTTAATATCCCTAACTACAAAAATCTGATAATGGTATAAGCATAAGTTTTATTATAATCTAAAATAAAAGTGAATTTAATTTTGTTGAATTAGTTTATTTTTTACTATTTCTTTAGTAGTCTTTAATTGTCATTGAATTATTCTCGAAATGTTTTATATTACAATTCTTTAATCTAATAACTTTACTGTGAATCATGGGTTATTGCGAAAAATCAAACAAGATAACAACATCATTCAGGAATCTATAAGAATTATTCGAGCTGTTTTGATACTAAAAGTGTTTAATAACTTTAGTGGGAAAACTGATTACTTAATTTAATATCCCTAACTACAAAAATCTGATAATGGTATAAGCATAAGTTTTATTATAATCTAAAATAAAAGTGAATTTAATTTTGTTGAATTAGTTTATTTTTTACTATTTCTTTAGTAGTCTTTAATTGTCATTGAATTATTCTCGAAATGTTTTATATTACAATTCTTTAATCTAATAACTTTACTGTGATTCATGGGTTATTGCGAAAAATCAAACAAGATAACAACATCATTCAGGAATCTATAAGAATTATTCGAGCTGTTTTGATACTAAAAGTGTTTAATAACTTTAGTGGGAAAACTGATTACTTAATTTAATATCCCTAACTACAAAAATCTGATAATGGTATAAGCATAAGTTTTATTATAATCTAAAATAAAAGTGAATTTAATTTTGTTGAATTAGTTTATTTTTTACTATTTCTTTAGTAGTCTTTAATTGTCATTGAATTATTCTCGAAATGTTTTATATTACAATTCTTTAATCTAATAACTTTACTGTGAATCATGGGTTATTGCGAAAAATCAAACAAGATAACAACATCATTCAGGAATCTATAAGAATTATTCGAGCTGTTTTGATACTAAAAGTGTTTAATAACTTTAGTGGGAAAACTGATTACTTAATTTAATATCCCTAACTACAAAAATCTGATAATGGTATAAGCATAAGTTTTATTATAATCTAAAATAAAAGTGAATTTAATTTTGTTGAATTAGTTTATTTTTTACTATTTCTTTAGTAGTCTTTAATTGTCATTGAATTATTCTCGAAATGTTTTATATTACAATTCTTTAATCTAATAACTTTACTGTGAATCATGGGTTATTGCGAAAAATCAAACAAGATAACAACATCATTCAGGAATCTATAAGAATTATTCGAGCTGTTTTGATACTAAAAGTGTTTAATAACTTTAGTGGGAAAACTGATTACTTAATTTAATATCCCTAACTACAAAAATCTGATAATGGTATAAGCATAAGTTTTATTATAATCTAAAATAAAAGTGAATTTAATTTTGTTGAATTAGTTTATTTTTTACTATTTCTTTAGTAGTCTTTAATTGTCATTGAATTATTCTCGAAATGTTTTATATTACAATTCTTTAATCTAATAACTTTACTGTGATTCATGGGTTATTGCGAAAAATCAAACAAGATAACAACATCATTCAGGAATCTATAAGAATTATTCGAGCTGTTTTGATACTAAAAGTGTTTAATAACTTTAGTGGGAAAACTGATTACTTAATTTAATATCCCTAACTACAAAAATCTGATAATGGTATAAGCATAAGTTTTATTATAATCTAAAATAAAAGTGAATTTAATTTTGTTGAATTAGTTTATTTTTTACTATTTCTTTAGTAGTCTTTAATTGTCATTGAATTATTCTCGAAATGTTTTATATTACAATTCTTTAATCTAATAACTTTACTGTGAATCATGGGTTATTGCGAAAAATCAAACAAGATAACAACATCATTCAGGAATCTATAAGAATTATTCGAGCTGTTTTTATACTAAAAGTGTTTAATAACTTTAGTGGGAAAACTGATTACTTAATTTAATATCCCTAACTACAAAAATCTGATAATGGTATAAGCATAAGTTTTATTATAATCTAAAATAAAAGTGAATTTAATTTTGTTGAATTAGTTTATTTTTTACTATTTCTTTAGTAGTCTTTAATTGTCATTGAATTATTCTCGAAATGTTTTATATTACAATTCTTTAATCTAATAACTTTACTGTGAATCATGGGTTATTGCGAAAAATCAAACAAGATAACAACATCATTCAGGAATCTATAAGAATTATTCGAGCTGTTTTGATACTAAAAGTGTTTAATAACTTTAGTGGGAAAACTGATTACTTAATTTAATATCCCTAACTACAAAAATCTGATAATGGTATAAGCATAAGTTTTATTATAATCTAAAATAAAAGTGAATTTAATTTTGTTGAATTAGTTTATTTTTTACTATTTCTTTAGTAGTCTTTAATTGTCATTGAATTATTCTCGAAATGTTTTATATTACAATTCTTTAATCTAATAACTTTACTGTGATTCATGGGTTATTGCGAAAAATCAAACAAGATAACAACATCATTCAGGAATCTATAAGAATTATTCGAGCTGTTTTGATACTAAAAGTGTTTAATAACTTTAGTGGGAAAACTGATTACTTAATTTAATATCCCTAACTACAAAAATCTGATAATGGTATAAGCATAAGTTTTATTATAATCTAAAATAAAAGTGAATTTAATTTTGTTGAATTAGTTTATTTTTTACTATTTCTTTAGTAGTCTTTAATTGTCATTGAATTATTCTCGAAATGTTTTATATTACAATTCTTTAATCTAATAACTTTACTGTGATTCATGGGTTATTGCGAAAAATCAAACAAGATAACAACATCATTCAGGAATCTATAAGAATTATTCGAGCTGTTTTGATACTAAAAGTGTTTAATAACTTTAGTGGGAAAACTGATTACTTAATTTAATATCCCTAACTACAAAAATCTGATAATGGTATAAGCATAAGTTTTATTATAATCTAAAATAAAAGTGAATTTAATTTTGTTGAATTAGTTTATTTTTTACTATTTCTTTAGTAGTCTTTAATTGTCATTGAATTATTCTCGAAATGTTTTATATTACAATTCTTTAATCTAATAACTTTACTGTGATTCATGGGTTATTGCGAAAAATCAAACAAGATAACAACATCATTCAGGAATCTATAAGAATTATTCGAGCTGTTTTGATACTAAAAGTGTTTAATAACTTTAGTGGGAAAACTGATTACTTAATTTAATATCCCTAACTACAAAAATCTGATAATGGTATAAGCATAAGTTTTATTATAATCTAAAATAAAAGTGAATTTAATTTTGTTGAATTAGTTTATTTTTTACTATTTCTTTAGTAGTCTTTAATTGTCATTGAATTATTCTCGAAATGTTTTATATTACAATTCTTTAATCTAATAACTTTACTGTGATTCATGGGTTATTGCGAAAAATCAAACAAGATAACAACATCATTCAGGAATCTATAAGAATTATTCGAGCTGTTTTGATACTAAAAGTGTTTAATAACTTTAGTGGGAAAACTGATTACTTAATTTAATATCCCTAACTACAAAAATCTGATAATGGTATAAGCATAAGTTTTATTATAATCTAAAATAAAAGTGAATTTAATTTTGTTGAATTAGTTTATTTTTTACTATTTCTTTAGTAGTCTTTAATTGTCATTGAATTATTCTCGAAATGTTTTATATTACAATTCTTTAATCTAATAACTTTACTGTGAATCATGGGTTATTGCGAAAAATCAAACAAGATAACAACATCATTCAGGAATCTATAAGAATTATTCGAGCTGTTTTTATACTAAAAGTGTTTAATAACTTTAGTGGGAAAACTGATTACTTAATTTAATATCCCTAACTACAAAAATCTGATAATGGTATAAGCATAAGTTTTATTATAATCTAAAATAAAAGTGAATTTAATTTTGTTGAATTAGTTTATTTTTTACTATTTCTTTAGTAGTCTTTAATTGTCTTTGAATTATTCTCGAAATGTTTTATATTACAATTCTTTAATCTAATAACTTTACTGTGAATCATGGGTTATTGCGAAAAATCAAACAAGATAACAACATCATTCAGGAATCTATAAGAATTATTCGAGCTGTTTTTATACTAAAAGTGTTTAATAACTTTAGTGGGAAAACTGATTACTTAATTTAATATCCCTAACTACAAAAATCTGATAATGGTATAAGCATAAGTTTTATTATAATCTAAAATAAAAGTGAATTTAATTTTGTTGAATTAGTTTATTTTTTACTATTTCTTTAGTAGTCTTTAATTGTCAATGAATTATTCTCGAAATGTTTTATATTACAATTCTTTAATCTAATAACTTTACTGTGATTCATGGGTTATTGCGAAAAATCAAACAAGATAACAACATCATTCAGGAATCTATAAGAATTATTCGAGCTGTTTTGATACTAAAAGTGTTTAATAACTTTAGTGGGAAAACTGATTACTTAATTTAATATCCCTAACTACAAAAATCTGATAATGGTATAAGCATAAGTTTTATTATAATCTAAAATAAAAGTGAATTTAATTTTGTTGAATTAGTTTATTTTTTACTATTTCTTTAGTAGTCTTTAATTGTCATTGAATTATTCTCGAAATGTTTTATATTACAATTCTTTAATCTAATAACTTTACTGTGAATCATGGGTTATTGCGAAAAATCAAACAAGATAACAACATCATTCAGGAATCTATAAGAATTATTCGAGCTGTTTTTATACTAAAAGTGTTTAATAACTTTAGTGGGAAAACTGATTACTTAATTTAATATCCCTAACTACAAAAATCTGATAATGGTATAAGCATAAGTTTTATTATAATCTAAAATAAAAGTGAATTTAATTTTGTTGAATTAGTTTATTTTTTACTATTTCTTTAGTAGTCTTTAATTGTCAATGAATTATTCTCGAAATGTTTTATATTACAATTCTTTAATCTAATAACTTTACTGTGATTCATGGGTTATTGCGAAAAATCAAACAAGATAACAACATCATTCAGGAATCTATAAGAATTATTCGAGTTGTTTTTATACTAAAAGTGTTTTATAACTTTAGTGGGAAAACTGATTACTTAATTTAATATACTACAAAAATCTGATAATGGTATAAGCATAAATTTTATTATGATCTAAAATAAACGTAAGTTTAATGTTAGTTTTGTGAATTCGTTTATTTCTTAATAATTACTTAATAAATGTTTTTAATTGCCACAGAACTATTCAAAATGTGTTTATATTACAATTTTTTAATCTAAAAACTTTACTATGAAAATTGGTTATCTAACTGAATAGCACAATCTATGAAAATAAGATAATGGAATAACAATAAAGTTCATTATTGACCTAAATTAAAAGCAAATTTAATGTTAGTTTTGTAAATTTCGTTCATCCGTAAATAGTTAGTTCAATTTCGCTTGTCATTAGAATTCATAGCAATTGAAGAAATTCATCAAATTGTGACAATGAATACTTTTTAAATAGTTCTTTTAATAATCGAAACACAAATAGATACTATTTTTGTGTTACCTTCATTCATAAAAATATAGCTAATATTTCAAACAGAATATTATTTAAAATGCATTATCATATTGAATCGTTGAATCAATCAATTTAAAAAATAATTCAGTATATTATTATAAATGTCCCTCATAAAGTGATCAGAAAATTATTATTTTAATTTTTATTGTCGTCCGTGAATTTTCAGGAAATGAACAAATTACTCATAATATGTAAACGATTGTTTTTTATTAAATTTTTTTGATAACAAACGTAACATAAATGATTTTTATTTATGCTATATCTTTTTAATGGAAGTATTACTAATATTGTACTTTAAATCGAACATTATTTAATATACATTGTTCAAATGAATTGTTTCATTTGATAAATTTTAAAATAGTTTATAGTTTTGTAATTATAAATATTTGTCTAATAGTCATCAGAAATTTGTCTCTTAAATTTTGATGGTTTCGTCTGAAAATTCATACAGTTGAAGAAATTCCTATAAATTTGAAAATATAAATTCTTTTTTTAGATATTTATATTTATAAATGTATTAGCCTGCCACAATTTCATCGTGAAACTTCTACTTAAATTTTACTGTTTATCTAAGAATTCGTAGAAAATTAAAAATAAAATTTTGCCCAGTGGTTTATATGATACATTAGTACTTGCAAACAAATAGATTCCAAATGGATTTTAAAAGAAGTTGTTCCGAACGAAAAGAAAATCATCTTAAGACAAAGTAATGAAGATAAAACTCTTCGAGCAATTGGAGATAGTTGAAAGAACTCCTTCTTCTATCCAAAGAGTAATCAATAATTACAAGTCATCGAAATCTGTTATCTTAAAGCCTCGGTGAAACCAACCATCTAAGCTGACTTTACGAGAAAAGGTATGCATCCTGAAATCCATACAATTGAATACAAATACACTGCTCAAAACAATTAAAGGATATTGTAAGTTTTATATAAAATAAAGATATAAACGAAATTTTTTTTGCTGAAAATGGAAGATGAGAATCACAAAGGAAAATTTTTCTGATTTTCAAACTGTGGAGTATGCTAATTTTGAGTTCGACATCAAAAACGTCACTTCAGCGGTAGTGAATGAAATTTGACTTTCAACTGAATAAACGACAATGAATACAAGGATGATCAGTATTCAGTGACTGCTTTGTTTCGATGAGTACGATGTCTCAGTTAAGTCATTTAACCGATTCAGAAGCTTGGAGAATTGTTGGTAGGTTAGAAGGGGGCCAAACTCAAGCCGGAGTTGCACAAGCCATTGGAGTGTTACAAAGTGTGATTTCCAGGATCTGGAACCGTTTTTTGGAGACTGGAAGTGCAGGCCGAAGACCAGGGCAAGGTCGTAGACAGTCAACAACGCCCAATGAAGATCGTTATTTAGTGTTCACGACTCAGAGACACCGAAATATGAACGCTACTCTTCTCGAACAACACCTTCGCTCGGCTACTGACACCACGGTTTCAACTCAGACTGTCCGAAACCGGCTCCATAGTGTAGGTCTGTATCCTCACCGACGGATGGTATGTGTTAAGCTAAAATCAAGGCATCGTCATGACCGCAGGGAGTGTGCAACAGAGCATGTGAACTGGAGGAGAAATGAATGGAGCAATGTCTTTTCCTGACGAGTACCGTTTTTCTGTTCATCCTGATAATAGGCGTATTTTCATCTGGAGGGACCGTGGCAGTAGGAATAATCCAGCGTTCGTGCACGAAAGTGTCAAATTTGGCGGTGGGGGAGAGTTGGTGTATGGTGGCATCTCCATTGACGGGCACACAGACCTCTATATCATTCAAGATGGACCTCTGACTGGTAGCCGATATAGGGATGAAATCTTCAGACCTGTTGTAGTCCCTTACGCTGCAGCAATCGGAGATGACTTCATTTTAATGGACGATAACTGCACACCACATCGTGCTAACCTGGTGGAGGATTTCCTTTTCAAGGAAGGAATCGTACGAATGGAATGGCCAGCGTGTTCTCCAGACATGAATGCAATAGAACACATTTGGGACGCTCTAGGAAGACGAGTTGCTGGTCATCAACCACCCTCACAAAGTCGCCAAGAATTGGTAAGTGCTCTTCTGGAAGTGTGGGACAGAATACCCTAACTCGTGATTAATAGCCTCATTGACTCCATGCCTCAAAGTTTCTAAACGTTGATGGCCGTCCGTGGAAACCATACCCCCTACTGAAAATGACTTCCTTTGAAGACAACACCTTTTCTTATTCTTTTTTCTCATATGCACAAATTGTGTTTTTTTTCCTTTTGTACACAAAGTCGCAATAAAATGCATTTTTTCAGCCAAACATGTGTAATTTATTCTCATATAACTTACTACGTCTGTCGACCACATATCAATCAGCTAAAAAGTTTCCCAGCCACAATATCCACCTAAAACCGTAATATCCTTTAATTGTTTTGAGCAGTGTATTACTGCATCTCAAATAGCACTTGATATTAGTACAAAGTTTAATAAAATATCTTCATGAAGATACTATGCGAAAACTTCTTAAAATTCTGGCTATCATGGCCGCATAGCTCGTAGAAAGCCATGTATTTGAACTGCCAATAAGCAAAAACGTTTAAATTTTGCCAGTAAGTATGTTAATAAAACTTCTGAGTATTTCGGAAAAGTAATATTCTCTCTGATGAAAGCAAGTTTTTTAAAGGGCGTAAACTGGTGCGGAGAAAACAAGGTACGGCTTTTGAGAAGCAAAATTTTGAGTCTACATTTACACATGGTGGAGATGACATCATGATTTGGGGTACAAAAATTGAGTATTTTTTCAACAAAATGTATACTTTAAAAGAAAGAAAAGTTTTAAAAAAAACAATATTTTCAACTTATTAAACTGCTACAGATTCCAAAAAATATGAATATTTTTGCATCCTATCTTCTATTTTTTCACAGACCAAAAAAAAAAAAAAAAAATCCTTATGTACTATTACTATTTTATAATATTTCCTTAGTGATAGATAAGACTCATTATCTGAGAAACAATAGTGTAATAAAATAAAAATGAGAAGTTTATATTAAAATTGCTCTAAAATATAAAGCACATAAAAATGATTTTTTTCTACTTTTTCCCGCAATGTTTCTATATATATATATATATATATATATATATATATATATATATATATATATATATATATATATATATATATATATATATATATATATATATATATATATATATATATATATATATATATATATATATATACATATATATATATATATATATATATATATATATATATATATATATATATATATATATATATATATATATATATATATACAAGGTGATCTTTTTTAAAGTGACAGTGTCTGAAGCGTCCTGTAACGCGAGCGAATTAATAGCCAAAATGACACCAAACTTTGAATTTAGACTTATCAAAACATGGGGAAAAATGTTTCGTGAAAAAAATTTTTTAGTTCCAAAAGTTACCGCTAGAGCATTTTGTGGCGATGCTGTAGCTTACAATAATGAGAATTAGCATAAAACACGGGTATCAAAGAAAAATGCAAATGTCGTGCGATGACAGTGCCAGTAATAGAGGTCCTGTAAAAGCAAGTAGTAGACAGCTCCGACAAATAATTTCAGCTGCAGTAAAGGAGCTCCAGTGGCCATACCTCTCACGTTACCGGAGCGTGCGTTTATGTTGGTGGAGTATCAAATTTGTCTATTCTAAAGGACAACATAACTAAGACAATGCGGAATATTCCTCGTGATATGTTTTGCACAGCTGTGGAGAACGTTGTGCACAGAATGCACGTTGTTATTTCTGAGAACGGTGCTCACATAGAATGTTGTCTAATTCCTCACCGGGGAAGTTAATGTAGTAAGTCAACATTGATAATTTAACTGTACGAGATTGTATGTGTTAGTATTTTTCTTTTTTCACATTTTATACATCTTAAAACGATACAAAATGCCCTAGCGGCGATTTTTGGAACCAAAATTTTTTTCACAGAATCCTTTTTCCAGTGTTTGATTAGTCTAAATTCCAAGTTTGGTGCCATTTCGGCGATTAGATCGTGCTGCAGGGTGCTCCAAATACTGTCACTTTAATAAAGATCACCCTGTATGTATATATATATATATATATATATATATATATATATATATATATATATATATATAAATGACAACTGAACACCTTTCAAGGCAGGTTGGTTGATTCAAGCAATGTGCATTCGGGGGTTATAGTGCTGAGGATGGGCATTAGACACCCCCTGAAAGTAGAGGAGTATCACCGGCCGCAACACTACGTCCATGTAATAGCGTACTGTCATAGTTCTGTGATTACGAAAAAAAGGTGACTTGGGATCGTACGCAATGGTATCCAAACCATGATGCCACTTTGTCGTGAGATGGGGTATTCCAAATTTGCTGCAGGATTGGACCTGTATCCACGTCGACGCCACACTCTTAATCGGAGTCGAGCACCAGCAGTGGACTTGCGCAAATAACTATCAGGGCGAATTCCAAACAATCCAGGATGTGATCGTAGGTAGCCAGCTTCAGATTGCATTTTTTACAGATGCTCCAGAAAGAGAAAGATTCAGTGGACTGATTCTTGTGATGATGCTTTCCAGAAATTTAAGATACAACTATGTATTTAACCAATATTATATGAGCCCCCGATTTCAAAGAACAATTTGACGTCCAAACTGATGCGTCTGATGGTGATAATTTTATCCCAGTTCAATGAGCATCCTGTTTTGTATCTAAGTTAAAAATTTACACATAATGAATTCTATTACAGAAAAAGAGAGAGCAGCTAATATATGTTAATATACTAACATAGCGACACAGGCAAGCTGCGGACTGTACCTTAAGGTTAAACGAGCTTGGAATACTCGTTCATCATCAAGCGCCTCCTCATTTTGAACCAAGATGAGCGGACGGGTTCACTCCTGGGCTGGCACCCTTCTCTCCACATTCCCGTCTCACTAACGGAAGGACTTTGAACATCACAGATGAACTTGGAGACTTCTCTAACCCACGGAGCTCCAGCAATCTAGTGAGGGAGTGTATGTGGTCAGCCTCCCAATTACTGCCCTCGGCAAATGATACTTCAGTTTGCTGATCTTAACGGGAAGCAGCGTCAAGGTACTGAGCTACTGGAACTTTAAATGTTCAACAGAATTTTAAATAATTACTTTTTTGTTAAGAACTAACAGTTCACACGTTAATGTCAGATCTGCAGAGGAAAATAAAATCTAAAATACAATAAATTATCAAGAATGGGAATTAATTACATGTAATTTATTTCACAAATAATGTTTCTATCAAATAAAAATATATAGGGGATGAATTTAAAAAATGAATACATATATTGATTTGCGATCAATCAAAATGGTGGTTGATTTCATAAAAATTAAAAACACATTAGAAATATTATAATTTTAAAGCGATGTGTGTACATAATTTAACTTTACGTTGTGTGTATAAAGAGTAGATATCTTAAGATTAAATTCTTTTATCTCAAGCTGAAATGGGGAAAATACCCTATTTTTATATCTGTATTTTAATTGAATGCAGTGTGCGATTTAACATATCGACACGTATGGCACATCTGTCACCAAGTATGTGGGTTCTATAAATTTATTATCAAAAAAATAATAACACAGTTAAACTTTAAATGATTTAATTATGGTTTTGGACAGAATAAGACAAAAAGCTATGTACATTATTTACAATATTAAATCACGATCTAACATCTTAGTTATAATTCAAAACAAATTTTATATCCATTCGAATCTTTACGTCATCGCGTCTTTTCCCTTTCCATCTCATCGTCGTTCTCCTCCCTTCTCTTCTGCGTGTCTCGCGGCAAACATGTGAGTGGCCCTCTGGTGGCGCTTTCAATCCCACAATCGGCCACCCTGATGACACTAGCTGACCACAGCATTCGTCTGGAATCAGAATTTCCTGGGGAAAAAAATGAACAGGAGCAGTAACATGTTCAAGAAAAATTTTTAAACAGTGTTGTCAATTCTCGTCTAATTCGTCTTTTCAGCTCTCATCCAAATCATCGTCGTTTGGCAATACCTCGGTAACAGTAAGAGGGCCTCGGTACTTAAATTGTGTCTTCGTAGGTTGGCCTGAAGATTTCGGGGCTCTTTTCATTACGACAATTTCTCCTCGTTCAAACGTCATTGCTCTACATCTCTTTTTATCATAATACTGTTTCATTTTTTGTTGACTTTCTTCTATTTGTCTTCGAGATTCTTCCTGCACTATAGATGGATCTTGCCAACTTTGAGCTTCTTCATCAGTTAACTTTCTCAAAATTCCATCGTTGAATCGTGGAGAATAACCATGGAGCAATTCAAATGGTGTCTTGTTCGTAGACTTTTACAAAATTGTTCAAGTTTCTCTCAATTCATGTATTTTAACATCCCAATCTTTATGGTTCTGATCTTCCATACCAGTTGTTATGGTAGACAATATTGTTCTATTAACTCTTTCAACCATTCCATTTGCACATGGTCGCTTCGTACAATTCAGTATATGATGTATACCATTTCCAGTACAATATTGTTGAAATTGATGCGAAGTGAAACAAGTTCCTCAATCTGTTATTATTTTCTCAGGTAGACCATACGTATTTACAAACTTTTTCAGAGCCTTCAGCACATGGGATGTTGACGTACTCTTTACTGGAGTCAATTGGACAAATCTTGTGAAATTATCTATCATGACCAGAAGTTCTTGATTACCTTTAGAACTCTTAACAAAAGGTCCTAAATGATCCATATATAAAACTGCAAAAGGCTTACGACCTGCTTTAATTGGATTTAACAAGCCAGGCTGTTTTCCTGACGGCATTTTGTTCATTAAACATTCAAAACATTTCGAAATGTGCCTTCGTACATAACGTTTCATATAAGGAAACCAATACAATTCTCTTATCTTATTTACAGTTCTGTCAACAGAAAAATGTCCCATAAGATCATGGAATTTAATTACTGTACTTTTTCTCATATTTCTTGGAATAACACAGAGAAATTTTTCTTTTCCCTTTTCATTTATGCATCTAAATAATCTGTTTCTCTTAAACATGTAATTTCTTATAAGCTGTTTTTCTTCTTTTGTTCTATCCTGATCTTTTTTTCTGAATATTTCTATTAATTTTCGTATTACTGGATCAGCCGGCTGTATCATCAATATTTGCTCATCTTCACTCAAGGTCAAACAAACTTCAAATTTTCTTTCAATAATACTGTGCAAAGTATCTTCTGGCTCTTCAACAGCTGCTCTGCTTAGTGCATCTACGTGTTTCATTCGTTCACCTGATCTATGCCGGATCTCAAAATCGTATTCTTGCATGATGTTAAACCATCTTGCCATCTGAGGATTTGATGACTTTCTAGCGTTTAGATACACGAGTACTTGACAGTCTGTAACGATTGTGAATATTCCTATCAGAAACTGCCTTAACCTTTCTAATGCCCACACAATTGACATCAACTCTAATTTACTGTAATGGTACTTTTGTTCAGTTTCAGTAGTTTTCTTTTTAACGCAATAAACCATCCTCCAACTCCCTTTACTATCTCTTTGAAACAATACTCCGGCCAATCCAATTGAACTTGCATCACAATGTACCTCAGTTTCACTTTGAGGATCATAATGAGCTAGAATCGGGGCTTTAATAAGATTACTTTTAAGTTCCTCGAAAGCCTCACTTTGCTCTTTTTCCCAAACAAACTTTGCAACTTTTTTCGTAAGTTCAGACAATGGTGCTGCCTTGAGAGAATACTTTGGAACAAATCTTCTAAAGAAACTAGTAAGCCCTAAAAATCTTTGGATGTCGTGCGTATTTTTCGGAATAGGAAATTTTTCAATAGCTGCTACTTTACGTGGTCCAGGTTTCAAACCATCTCTACTAAGTATGAAACCAAGAAATTCAGTCTCTAATTTTCCAAACTCACATTTTGGTAATTTTAAAGTTAAATTGGCTTTCATTAAGCATTCAAATACTTCAGTAAGCTTTTGTATCATTTCGGTCCATGTTTTAGCTGGAATCAATATATCGTCTAAGTAGCACAGTACTTTTTTGTTGAATAATGGGCTCAAAACAAGATTCATGAGTCTTTGGAATTCTGCTGGAGCATTCGCCAATCCAAAGATCATTCGCTCAAATTGACCTGTATCGTCTGGAGTTATGAAAGCAGCTTTTAATTTGGCTTCTTCAGTCAATGGTAACTGTAAATAACCACTAGCTAAATCTAAAGTAGTATAAAATTGGCTTCCTCCTAGACATTCTAAAATGCCATCAATTTTAGGTAATAGAAATTTATCCTTGATTTTGTTTGAGAGTTTAATTTCCTATAATCTATAACCAATCGCTGTTCCCCTGTCTTTTTCTTAACTAATAATACAGGACTAGAATAAGGAGATCTTGTATCTGAAACTATTCCATACCTCTTCCATTCGGATACAATTTCTTTTATTTGTTTCCTCTCTTCAGAGTTAGTTTTATATGGTTTTTGAAAAAGTGGCTTACTGCCCTCTATTTCTTTTATGTCCATTTTGCATGAATTCGTGCAGCCTAACTCGTTTAAGTTTAAAGCAAAACAATCACGATATTTATTTAATAAATTCAAAAGTTCCAATTTTTTATCACTTTCTAAGGATTTGTCGAAGTTAATATCTTTCATTAAAATAGGAGATTTCTCTTTGTTAATTGTTAAAACTTCAACTCTTTCATTATTACTTTTAACTTGATTAGATAGGGTTAAGCTTTCCTCACTTACTTCCATTCCTCTACCTAAGCACTGTCCTTTCCTAATTTTTAAGTTAAATTCTTCTTTATTTATTACTGGTACAACTGTTTCACCGTTAACTACTTCAAGAATAGAATCGAAATTCTGTCCTATACTTTTGACTAAAATAGTTCCATTAACTATCGAATTTTCGGTTTCTTCAATTTTCGCTCTAATTAAATTAATGGACTTACTTTCGATTTCTGTTTCATTTAATATTTTCAATTTAACTGTATTTTCCTTTAAATCTACTTGAATTTCTGAAAAAACATCGTCATTTGCGTATCCAAATTTTAAATTACCCCCAATACACGTAAAAGCAATGCATGGTAAATCTAACCATGTTCTACCTAAAATTAAATCGCATGGTTGGGAATTATCTTCGACAATTAATAACGGAATAAATTTTCCAACTACATCATCTACA
>JAJQOW010002287.1:0-20331 GCA_037975125.1 Latrodectus hesperus | reverse complement strand
GGTGAAAATGTGCTTTAGGTCCCCCCTTGGCTCATTTTTCAAAAACGCCGTCGCCATGGCGACGAAAACGAAGTCCGTGTTTTTAACGAACTTGACTGTTTCAAAATAAAAACAATGTTCTTTTTACGAATTATATAACAAAAAATACACTAAAATATGAAGAAAAAGTATGATAATTTTTAAAGTGGTTTAATAGAAATACACTGAAAACAAGTAAATTTCCACATACCTGATTATCTTGAAAATGATTTTTAGATCCCGTTTTTTCCTTTTACGTTGTTTACTTTGCCGCTGGAGGATACACCTTTATCAAATCATCCAAAAACGCCTTGAAGGCTTCGTCCGATTGCTCGTGTCCATGGAGCTTTCGCCACATATATTCCGCTAAGTAGGAATCAAACTCGCCAGGAACATGGTGCGTTCCACGAAGTGCGCGTTTGATCGCCGACCAAGTTCCCTCTATAGAATTAGTGTGGGCACCAGTTTCGGGGTCTACATAAGTCAAACTGTGGTTGACCCTCAGATGTTCATAACCTTCTTTTTCAAGGCAGTTATAGGCCTTCCAACAGTCTGAATATATAGTCGTCCCAGGCAATACCCAGTCCCTGACAATCGGAAGCAACGTCTCAGCATCTCTCTTTTCAACCACTCTAAAAAAACATTTACCCGATTCTCTTTCAACACCGCCGAAAACCCATTCACCCTTCACAGGCTTTCCTCTTCCATACTTCATTTTCCCGAATTTTGATTCATCAATCTCAACTATCTTTCCATATCCACCAATCTTTTCCGCACGTTCATTCATCATAATTTCCTGGCACACTTCTCTACAAAACATACACCAATCAGTCACTGCATGCTCAAACACCTTCACTTCATACATAATATACTCATGCATCGCCTTTGCATACCACAGTCGCGTCATTTTTAGAATCTGAACTATACTCAAATGGCTGTGACTGAACCACGAGCCATCTCTTACACTCTTGGAACATTCGTGCGCATTCTCTCGACCTTTTTTTCTGCAAAACCACATAAAACCATCAGTCCTATCCTGCCTCGTCTTTAAACTCATTTGCGACCCACACTTTGGACATTTATGCGTAGAAGCAATCATTCCCTCTTTCATACACCATTCCAACACAGCCTTTTTCCCCATGACTGGCAAAATGCTAAAATAGCCAATAGAATATTTATTAATTGAACTCAAAGCTTCAGCTAAATCTAATTCCATAGTGTTCTCAAGGTTTTAACTAAAATATAAGCAGAAAAAACTCCAAAAAATATTCTACTCACAAACGGATGAAAGGCCAGATCACTCGATCGTCCTACCTCCAGGGCAAATCCAACGGTAATGAAATCGTAAATCCAACGGTAATTTTAAATTATACCGCTATTTAAAACTAAAATTAAATAGCGGCCAATGAAAAGGCTGAAACAAAAGATTAATGAGCATGCGCGAAAAAGCGCTTTAAATTTTCTCCTCTGCCATAAAGAGCGGACGGATGACGTAAGGATCACGTAAGTTTGGGTTTGCCATGCTTGGCGCATTTATCGCCGATTTGGCATGGGGGTACCTAAAGCACAGATTAACCCTAAATTTAACTTAAGTGGTTATGCGATAAAATTTAAATCTGTAAATCGCAATTGTTTCTTAGCTAAAAAAATTTCAATTATTTCAAAACATAATTTAAAATTAATTCTTATATTAAAATTTTTTGCCTAAAAATTAAAATTTTGAATTTAAAAATTTTGAGGCAAACAGTAAAAAATCCTTTTATTTTTTTTTGTGTATTTTTTATTCGTTTGAATTTCAATGTTTTGCATTCATATTAGTCATTTAATGTATATAACTGAATTAGTATTTAATAATTTAAAAAACCATAAATAAAATTAATAGACGGCTAATTTATTTCTTAGTCTACATCAAACATCTATATAGAATTGGTGTCATTGACAGGTTGTTATTTTTAAAGCTAGATGTCAAAATTTTTAACGATAGAAGTTTGATGAGTGAAAAAAATAATTAACTAAAGAGATGTTTAATGATTGGAGTATTACATTTATATGCATCTAAAATTAAATTTTTAAATTAAATTAAATTTTTATGCATCTAACAAAATTAATATGAAAATTAATAGCGCGATGAACTATTAACTTAATATATTATTCTCAGAATTTCCATTTAACTTTTTAGGAAGAAAAATTTTAAAAAATTGTAAATTATAATGAAGAATTAAATGTTCCGAACCATAAAAATATTGTTTTAAATTAATAATTGATTCATTTATTTACTCTTATGTCTGTTATTTGTTTCACTCTTTATAGTAATTAATGGCAAATTCTATCAACTAAAAAAATAGGAATGATAACAAAATAAACAAAACTATACTGCAACGTAAACTGGACGCCATTATATAGAGCGCAAGAACAGTAAAAAGTTTTAAGAACTTTTCGCACGGAACATACTTTATTATCCAATAATTATCACTAAAATAAAAATTGTCTTTTCTAAAAGTTAAGAAAAGAAATGATACATGTTGCAAATTATATAAAAAGTATGTTATTGTAAGGAAAATTTTAGGATTATCAGAAAATATGACTCAATTATTAGTAAAGAACAGAGCAACAATTAGTAATAAAAGCAATATACCATAAATTTTGCAATAAACTTTAAAATATTAAGAACAAAAAATATAGAATTTCATAGTAGGGAACGGGGTTCCTACTTACGAAAATCAGTCTGATGAAACAACATTCTATTGAGAAGATCATTGTAGATGTCCAGGGAAGAAATGTAATATAACCTTCAGATGACAATTTCAGCGCATTAATGCAGTTCTTCCTTTGTTCTTCACAGCAGCCAATGAAATAATGTAAAAAAAAGTCCTGATATCGTCATTAGCTTTGTATTCAATATTTAGACGACAAAATGTTGTCTTTAGACATAACAGTTTTTTATACTAACTGAAAACAAAGAAGAACCGCGTTCCGAGTTAAAATACTAAGTTAGACAATAAATGGGAAAAAAGAATATAGGTTGTAATAAATTATACAACATAGGATATTTTACAAAAATATACAATAAAATTATAATAATGGAAAAAAATATTCTCAGTATTTTACTTTAAAATTTAAATTTCTTCATTTTTTAAGCTGAACACTGCATTAAAAATTACAGGACAGTACGGATTCAAGAAGTTTTGCATTTTATCATATTTTAAGAATAAAAAGATATTTTACTCTTAATAGTTTTCACTGCTCCAATTATGGAGGAAACTCCTCAGAATATAAAAAGTTATTTTATTCTTAAGACAAGAGAGTAAAATGATTTTCTCATTTTTGAGGTGCTTCGATTTTTGTCACAACTTCGATTTTTAAATTAAACTTGATATTACTTGGATTTGGTTTAATTTGGTTATGAAGTTAAAGAAATTTTTGCATAAACACATTTAAGCAAATGGTTCATCGATTACAGTCATGACATTTGTAATTGTCATCAAATTTGAAAATTTCCAAAAGAAAAACGATGAAACGTTTTATAGAAAATAATGAGTCATTTGGAAAACTAATCCTTAAAAAATTACTAAAAGTTTTCGTTTGACATTTTAAATAAATTTAGTTATTTTTAATATTTTAATAATTTATACGATTAAATTCATTTTCAAATTTGCAGTAGAAATGTATATTTTAGAATAGGTTATCAATTCTACAGATTAGTAAGAATAAATTTTTCATTCATAATATCAGTTTCTGGAAACAATGCCAAATGCTTGAATAGTTGTATTTGAAATAGAAATTAAGTTAATTGTGAAAAGATTAAAATAAATAAACTGTTACAGTAAAACAGTTCCATAAATTGAAAATTAAAAGTTTACAAAATTAGTATTATATAATGCATCGCATCAATTATAAAATGTAATTCTGCGAACACATTAAGTATTCAATTAGAAATTTAGTTTTATCCTTTGAAACATAATTTACAGATCTTTTGTTTCAAAAGATAAAAGTAACTAAAAGTTAAATAAAAATTTAGGAAGACAGTTTTCAAAGAAGACAATTTTTGGAAATTTTAATCTATAAAATCTGAAAACAAAATTAATTTTTACAAAACAGGACATAGTTAATTTAAAAATACACAAAATATTTGTTTTACAAAAATGCTGTATTTTTCCTTAAAATTTAATAACAGTGTAATTATGCAATACAAATAACAGTACATTCAGAGACGTAGGGACGTGGAGAAAGGGAAGCTGTACTTTGGTCGCAGCTCGCAGAGGAACGCCACATCATTTCAAACACAAACGAAATTTTTCAGAAAATTTCGATCTTATTTTGATCATAATATAATTTTCATTCGCAAAAATAAATTTTGCATTTTATAACTATTGTGTCATGTCCAGAAAAAAAATTACGCTGGGGAAGAATCCGACTTGGAAAAGAGAAGAAAGTGAGGAGATAGTTGCTGAAGCTTGGTACAGTGTCTCACAAAAGTGATGCGACGTTTCTGCTTTACAAAAGGAAACTGTAATAAAATAAATTAAAAATACATGTACAATTTTTTGTGTGTGTGTGTGTTTTATACTTACATTTAGTAACAATTATTACATAACATACGTTTTGTCCAAATATTAAATTATTAATTTATTGTGAAAATTAATTGTTTAGAACGGAGCAAAAAATATCTCACGTAAGTGATGGGACACCATTACATATGCAACAAAAATCGTCTGAAATAAGTAATAAAATATTTTTTGGATGTTTTATTTTTACTCAAAAGCAATTGACAATAATTTATAAAATCGTCTGCAGTATTTCTCTCCAGATTGTTTTGGAATTTTTGTGTTTCTCAGCCAAGAATGGTAAACGAGAAGAAACTTCGCCTGAGATTCGAAATTTAGTTATTAATTTGCATATTGAAAGTGGAAAATCTATTAGAGAAATTGCTGAAACAGCTAATTTGAGCCATTCAACAGTTTTCAATATCATTAAACGATATAAAAGGAATCAGATGATTCAGAATAAAAGAAGACATGGCCGACCAAGAAAGCTATCCAATGGAATAAAGCGAATTACCGTTCGAATTATTAAAAAAATTCAAGTGTAAGTGCTCTTAAAATTGCTGCTGATTTAAAGCATTGTATAGTGTAATTGTTAATCCTGAGACTATTAGAAGAGTAATTCGATCTGCTGGATATCACGGTAGAGTAACCAGTAAAAAATTCTTCGTAGTGAAAAGAATAGAAAAAGTCAGACTGGATTTCGCAAAATCCAACAGTAATAAAAATTCTGATTACTGGAATAAAGTTATATTTGCTGATGAGAGTAAATTTAATATATTTGGTCCTGACTGTGCAGAATCTGGTGTGGAGAAAACCGAGGGAAGAATTTCGTAAACAGAACTCTTGGTGCCAAAAGTAAAACATGGTGGAAGAGGAGTTATGGTATGGGGGTGTATGTCATCCGCTGGAGTTGGTAATCTTGTTTTTATTGACAGTAAAATATGGATCAGTACAAGTATATTGACATTCTAAAGCAAAATTTGAAGTCTTCAGCACGAAAATTGAAACTTCACAACGATTGTAAATTCTACCAGGATAATGACCCCAAGCACACTGCTTGAACGATAGACTCTGGCTGCTGTATAACTATCCTGAAATAATAAAAACACCACCGCAATCTCCAGACTTAAATCCCATCGAGAATATTTGGCAAGAATTGGAATCAAGAATTCGCAAACACACCATTTCTTCAAAACAACAATTAAAATTGGTGCGTCAAGCAGAATGGGCTAAAATTACTCCATAAATCACAAAAAAATTAGTCAAATCCATCCCAAGAAGATTAAAGCATGTTTTAAAAGTAAATGGAAATCCAACAAAATATTAAAACCTTTTAAAAAGTAGAATTTTTGGATAAATATTTGATAGAAAAGTAAGTGTCCCATCACTTATGTGAGCTTATTTTTGCTCTGTTCTAAGCAATTGTATTTTTATTATTATTTTTCTAAGCAATTGTATTTTTCTAAGCAATTATATTTTTCTAAGCAATTATATTTTTATTATTTTTATTATTATGCAATTAATATTTTAATATTTTGACAAAATGTGTGTTATGTAATAATTGTTACTAACTTTAAATATGAAACACACCCACAAAAAATTTTTACATGTATTTTTAATTTATTTTATTATAGTTTCGTTTTGTAAAGCCCAAATGTCCCATCACTTTTGTGAGACACTGTATACAAATGATAATCTTACTCTTATATATCCTTATTAATAATAAATTTTGCATAGCTTAGTTCCTTTTAAAAATTGCATTCTTTGAATCATGCTTTCAATTTTCGTTTCTTCATCAGCTAAATTATCGTTTTTCATTCCAATAATTCTTTCCTTTTCAAGTTACATACTTTGCTCATTGTTTATAATATTATTGTTCTGTACTACAAATCTTGTAAATGTGTAAATAAACAAAATATCTTAGTTTTTTTCATATAAAATTTCTGGAATAATAGATTGGTCAATTCCATTTTTCTTCGTATGTGAGAAGTTTTTATTTTAGTATAAAATTTTTTACCAAATTATTTATATTAATGTTATATGGTAATTTTTAGATCTATTAACTGAGGGAGATAACAGAAGATTAAGTTCATGAAATACACCTTGTTTAATTTTGTGAATACACCAAAACTCACAGTGCCCTATATGAGTCCTAGTTATTATTCTGGTTGTATAAATCAAGTTATATTCTAATGAAAGTTTTCGCAATTATATTTACAAAACAAATAAGTTTGTTTTTATCAAAATAAATAAAAAACGTTCAATGAATATAGTTTCCACTGGGTACGTCATGATATGCTAATAATTCAAAAATTAGAAAAATAAACGTTTTAGATATTTTAGTGATTTGAAATATTATTTGACGTCCTATTTAATGTCTCATAATCAATATTTCGTAATATTACTCATAAGCAATATTCGTAATATATAACAAGCAATATTTCATTAATATATTTTACTTCGTTTTATAATAAAGAACGTGAAAATTTTATCTAATTTTGACTACCATAACGTAATAAAAAATCACTCGCAAAAAAATAAAATTTCATAAAAGTGAAATATTTTTAATGAAATCTTGTAAGAATTTAAATGTGCTAATAGCTTCAAAAAAATCTGGTTTTATTTAGGCTATCAAGAAGTGTGATTTAGAAAGATCAGTTTCAGTTGTTATTGAAACTTTGGGAAATTATATTATCCATTGTCTCAAACTAAAAATAAAAAACAATTGTGTGTATTTTTATCTCAGGCATTTTTGTAGCCTTTTAGCTTAGTATCGCGTTATACTCGTCAGAAAATTCCTGCTGAAACGTGTTTTCGTTTAGTGGTCCCCTTTGTCCAAAATATTGTCTCCTGCACCAGACTGGCCTCCAAAGAAAAGGAGGAAATTTTTTACTCAATATCCTTGCAGTATACCTAACAACCATTTATTTTTTAACTCAAAACGAGACATTTTTTATTTAGGTCAAATCATAGGTCAATGAAAAAAACAATACTTTTTTAAAGTTATTTATTCAAAAGAATTTAGTTGGCTTAAAAGTTGCGAATAACAAAATATAGAAACCCAAAAAATGTTTAGTAATATTTAGATTTATCAGAAGAACAAATTGCTTTAAAATAGCTAATGACGATTTCAAATAAGAATGAAACTCTTAGAACCTTTCTTTTATATTCACCTTAATTATCAACATCGCCTTTAGAACTGAAATATGTAACTGCGTTTTCTCAAATGTCCACAATTTGTTCATAATAGAAAATACTCTTTCTATACTGGAGCATTTGTAGTAGGCAAACATAACAATGTATTCTCAATAACAATAGAAAAGTTTTAATGCTGAAGATTGTTGGTGCGAAATTGTTTAAATACTTCCACTGAACGGGTTCAAATGGAAACATTTAAATTATTCCATTCCGTTATTTTTTTGCAAAGTAATGTAATTAGAAACTAATGAAAATTCGTCAAACTCTTCAGTATCTTTATTACAGTCAATATATGGCTTTTCAATTAATACACTCATGAACAAAAAAATTAGTGCACCAAGAAATAATTGCGGGATCGTAACGAAACTTGCAATAAAGGTAAATGTCGGTAAGATATTCAAATGATTAGAAAAGCAGCGTGATTGCG
This sequence comes from Latrodectus hesperus, assembly GCA_037975125.1. Classification (NCBI taxonomy): domain Eukaryota; kingdom Metazoa; phylum Arthropoda; class Arachnida; order Araneae; family Theridiidae; genus Latrodectus; species Latrodectus hesperus. Next base: position 12,144 of record JAJQOW010002287.1, on the reverse strand, counting down.
CATTATGTACAGTCGTTAGAGGGCGTTAAACATCGTTCTCTGTGGAGCAGTGTCCTGCGGTAGGTTTTCATGCAGGATATGCAGAAAAAAACAACAACAATAATAAAACAATGAAAATGTACATTAAAAACTTCTTTAATTTTTTATTATACATTTGTACACAAAATCTATATGTATTACTAAAAAAATTATCAATTACATGATCAAAAAACTCTGGTTTTAACTGTAATAAGTGTTAAATTTCTTTTTCTATTGTTATTAGAGATAAATTGCTTAACCTATCCTGGCTCATTGTATTGGGTGCATAATTGTTTACTCTTTTCTCAATGCTGAAAATGATGTCTCTACTGAGGCACTTGAAAATGGAAATATACAAATTAAATATGCAAATTTATTTACTTCGCTTAGGGCATCTGTCAAATCATTCAGCATTATATGCTGAATAAGTTTCGATAAATTTTTTCGTGGTATGACTCACTACGATAAAGAACGCATAATTCATTGGTTAGCTTTAAAAAATTGAAATGTTCTGAATAAGCGTTATTTAACGAATTAAAGCATTCATCCAGAAATTTACTTCGGTATTTCTTAAAAAAACTGAAATTCAATAGTTTAAAAAAGTTGAGCAAATTTACTATTATAATTACAGTGCAAATTTTTTAAAACGGACATCTAACTGACAATAAATAGTGTCCATTATTTCACAATATTAATTTTTGAAATGTTGGTCTACACTCGAGTTTTGTAAATTTACACGTTTTCTTAAATTTGGGGGACCCACACAGAAAAAGTCTTCATAAACTTCATCAAATGCAACAGAAGTTCGCATATTTGAATTGCATTTTTACTTTTTCTACTTTTTGACTACAATATACTATATCTAAGTTAATTTTTTGTAAAATATCAAATAGAACATCAGTATAACTAAGCAATTTAGCAAGAATATTCAGAGGAAAATTACCGTTACATTCTTCAAAAAACATGTGATAATTCTTTGCAATATTAATTGTATCATTATCACAGCCTTCTGGATTCTCAATGATATTTTAATATAAATCAAATAGGCCATGCCTTTCACTTTTTATGGTATTTACCAAACGAGATGAATAATTTCAACGCTATGTGACTAATTTTGGAAATTTTCTTTTAATAATTTCATTTAAAACATGATTTATTTTTGTAGACATCGAAAAAAAATGAGGAGGCTATGCCAGAAATTGTTGCAAAAAATAATTTACAATCATTTATAAGCAATACAGATTGCGACAGAACTAAATTAAGTACATGTGCGCAACAATGCACAAACATAGCTTTTGAGAAAATATCTTTTATTTTTCTGCATCCCATTCAACGCTCCTGCCATGACTACCGCCCCATCGTACGTTTGAGCAATCAGTTTGTTCTCACACCCTCAACTCAAAATCGTTTCTTGCACAACATTTTATACAAAGCTTTCGCTGAACAATCAACATTATAACATCTTTAAAAAAACAAAGATCTTTCTACTGGTGCACTACGATCATTAACATATCGTAGCTCAACCGATAATTGCGATTTCTAAGATATGTCAGATGTTTCATCCAGTATAATAGCAACAAATGGCATTTTATTTACCCTATTTCTAATTTTTGAAATTACAATATTCTTTATCGATGCAATAATATCATTTTGTATTCAATTAGAGATTTCAGAAAATAATATTGCAGTTCTTAGAGGGTTTGCTAAAAGGTCATTATATTTACTAATTAAAGTTATTAATTCTATGTAATTTCCTTGATTGATTCCTTTTCCTTTGAATATAAGTTTAAAGAATACAATAAATAAAATATTTACCTACCAGTAGTTAAGTAGTAGCTATAAAAACAGCTAAAATTATGAGAATTCTACTAGCACTGAAATAAAAATCATTTCTTGTGTTGTATATGTCATGTGTTAATCACTCTTATTGTATTATTCACTACAACCGGTTAGCCATTTAAATTTTTCATACATAGATTTTTTTAAAATATCGTACACACTGTTGCCCTTAAATCTTAAAGTTTTGCGATTGAATAATATCCACATCGGTCTACTTAATCTAACTATTTCGTTTATTGTAGTAACGTCTCTTATCGAGAAATGTATTTTCGAATAAATCTTTAATTGTTGAGACATCCGAGCTCTCCATTCTGAAATGGGTTGTTTATTATGAATATAAATTTAAAGATAACAATAAATAAAATATTTTCCTACTAGTAGTCGAGGTATAACTATAAAAACAGCTCAACTTATGAGAATTCTACTGCACATGTCTTGTGTTGTATGGTGTCATATCAGCGGCGAAAAAACAACGCTTCAGGCTTCCACGAAAAACTTATATTTTTAACAAACGTAGCACAACACGGCACCCGCCTCTGCTGTGCCTCTTCAGGATGCTCATTGGTGCTGACAAACCGAACGTCTATTCCACGTGCAGAGGATTTCACTGCACGCTGGCACAAAAGAACGAACTGTTTCTTGATCGGTCAGTGGATTAAATTAAATTTGTTAAATTAATAAATGTAATTTAATACACATCCACACAATTAATAATATTAGTTGTTTTCAACATTTGGAAATCATATTCTGCGAGAAACATCTTGACAATTTTTAAAAACAAAACTAGGGATATGGTGTTACAAATATAACTAATATATTGTGTGGAAAACACAATGAATTATAAAATTTGGACTGCTCTGTTAAAATTCGTTTCTTTTATGTCTTAACAAAACAAAATTGTTTTTCAGCGAATTATTTCTATTAATATAACACATCACCGAAATAACTTTATCCCACTAAAACATTTCCCATTATATTGATGAAACACTTCTTTTATATTTCTATGAAAACAAATTCTTTCAATATACAAATATAAACATTAACCGTCTGCAAAATCATATGACCAGTTAATCAGTTAAAAAACCAAAAGCGCTTCAGCACGCAAGTCCCCACTTTAATGCAACGCATAATAAACCGTACCTTCGGATGATTCGGAATGTCAAGTCCAAGAAAAATAGCTGCACTTGCCTATAGTATGCTGTGCTTCTCCAGTAGCCCGTACATATAAATCGTGATTTTCTATTAGTGCGCAGTGCGCACACATCAAAACTTCCTATGTTCGTTTGCTTTTGAACGCGCTACGTGGTGCAGCCCTTTATACCGCACGCACTGCGGAAATACAAGCAAGCAAATCAACATAATATTTGAAGAATTATAAATAATATTTGTTATATACTTATGTACCATATAAAGATAGGTAGATATATATATATATATATATATATATATATATATATATATATATATATATATATATATATATATATATATATATATATATATATATAGATAGATAGATAGATAGATAGATAGATAGATAGATAAATAGATATAGATAGATAAATATGTATATTGTTACAAATTTATAAATAATGATTATATTTGTCTTAAAATATCTCAGACAGATCGGAAATTCTCACATTTTGGGCAAAAATTGCGGTATTTAGACGTGTTGTAGTTTAAAAGCGGATTTCCTAATGATTTGGCGACTTGGCGACATTTGGCGAGATTCTTGGCGACGGTTGGCGAGATTCTTGGCGACTTGGCGAGAAATCGATATTTCTGGAAACATCCATCACCTAAGCTCTAGGACCAATATTTTTCGAGATAGCCTAGAAGCTTCCAGAACCTTGGCGAAATTGGTAGATTTCTCCGCCAAGTCAGGTATAAATACCGCAGCCCGACATGGGAGAGAGTTTAGTGAAGACAGTCAGTGAGTGAAGACGATTAGTTGTGACTGCTAGTTGTTCTCTGTCTGAGGTATTTGAGACCTGTGATTAGAAGCTGTTTCTTATTATATCTGACGAATTGTAGCTGTATAATTGTGATTGTTACAGCGGGAATTTCGTTTATCTAGCGAAGTTTTTAACGAATAAAAGTCTTGTGTTCATTAAGTGGTCGCTTTATTCAACTCTCAATCAACACGAACCCGTGGAGCTCGGTACAACTGGTGTCAGAAGGGGATTGAAGAGTTAATGCAGCGTGTCACAAGAAAAATGGATATGGATTTAATGAAAAGTCTTCTCGAAAAATTAGCGGAGCAGATGGCTGAGATGAAAGCTGGACAAGAAGATATGAAAACCGAGATGAAAGCTGGACAAGAAGAGATGAAAGCTGGACAAGAAGAGATTAAAACCGAGATGATGAAAGAGATAAAATCTGGACAGGAGGAACTTAAGAAGGACATTGTAAGTGTTAAAGAAGAATTCTCCAACATCATTCAGGAGAAGATGAATGCAATGGAAGATAAGGTAACTTTAGTTGAAACTAAAGTTTTGAAGACAGAGAAGAAAGCTAAAGAAGCATTAGACAATATGAATAAGAAGATTGAAAGCTTGGAGAAGCAAATGTCAAACAAACATGAGGAACCCAACGTGGCATTTGTGCCTTCCCTAGCCAATATTAAACTCTCAACATTTGATGGGAAATCATCCTGGCAAGTATACAAGACCCAGTTTATGATGGTAGCGGAAGCTAATGGATGGAATCCCCGAGACCAAGCTTTTCACCTGGCGGCTTCGTTAAGAGGAGACGCGGCTGACATCCTCGAGACGCTTCCGGAGGAGCAGAGGCACAATTTCCAAGCCCTATCGAGTGCGCTTGAGCTGCGATTCGGAGATAAGTGCACTAAAGAATATATCAGACTACAGTTAAAGTCCCGCTATCAAAAAGCGGGTGAAAGTCTGCAAGAATTGGCTGCCGATATTCAGCGACTTTCCCATCTAGCATTTTCGGACTGCCCAGCTGAGACACGTCAAGATCTGGCTCTCCATCACTTCATCTATAGTGTGCGGGATCCGGAGATACAGAAAACACTTAGACTCGCCAATGTCAAAGATATCGGATCTGCCCTTGTCTACGCACATAAGATAGAGGCTGCCCAGCAGGCCGCGCGTAAAGACCAGCACTCAATCAGAGCCGTCTCTGCTACTGATACGAACTATGATCTAAGAAAGCAAATTGAAGATTTGCGGCGAAAATTACGTAGCTTAGAATTGAGTAAAGGTGGCAGAAACACGAAAATTCAGTGTTAGACTTGCGGTGGAGTCGGACACGTACGTAGATACTGTCCGAAAACAAAAGATAGTGGAATTCCTAAAATGGAAATACGTCAACGCAAAGAAACTCTTCATGGAAATACTGATGGATTATCAAGGAAACCGTGTAATGAAAGCTGCTGATATTGTTCTAGAGTAGAGAAAAACTATCAACTAGTAAATCCTTCGGTACGCCAAGTTACTGTTTTACCTCCATCGAAACCAGACCCATGGAGTGATAAAGAACTTAGAGAAGCCCAAAAAGAAGACCCAGATATAAACCCAATTTTAGAATTAAAAGAATCTTCCAGTATGAAACCAAGTTGGCAGGATATCTCTACCTACAGTCCTACTACTAAGCAATATTGGACTCTTTGGGACTCACTCCATATAAGAAATGGTGTCTTATACAGGAAATGGGAATCCGATGATGGACGTAAATTCAAATGGCAGCTTGTTCTTCCAAAATCAAGAATTTCAGATGTTTTGAAAGAATTGCATAGTAGCTCAACTGGAGGCCACTTTGGAGTAATGAAAACTCTACAGAAAGTTCGAGAACGCTTCTATTGGAGCAAAACTAGACAAGATGTAGAGAAATGGTGTCAATCTTGTGATGACTGTGCGGCACGTAAGGGACCAAAGAAACGTAGCCGAGGAAGGTTGCAACGGTACAACGTAGGAGCACCTTTTGAGCGAATAGCATTAGACATTTTGGGTCCTTTACCACGATCTTCAAATGGCAACAAATACATACTAGTTGTCATGGACTACTTTACTAAGTGGCCTGAAGCGTTTGCAATCCCCGATCAAGAGGCGACTACAGTAGCCGAGGTTCTAGTGCAGCAATGGGTTTCCAGATTCGGCACACCCTTGCAAATTCATTCTGATCAAGGGACAAATTTCACCTCTGTTGTGTTTAAAGGAATGTGTCAAATTCTCGGAATAGACAAGACGCAAACCACGCCACTACACCCACAATCGGATGGCATGGTAGAGAGGTTTAACAGAACCATCTTGAATAACCTTTCACTTATGGTTTCCAGAAATCAGCAAGATTGGGATTTGAAGCTACCGCTGTTTCTGCTTGCATATCGCAGTGCTGTCCATGAGACTACCGGATATACTCCTTCACAGATGCTCTTTGGTCGCGAACTTCGTCTCCCTTGTGATCTTCAGTTTGGTCGTCCACCGGATACATCTTCATCGCCAGAGGAATACCTTCGAGACCTTCAGGCACGTCTTGAAGATGTCCATAACTTCGCTCGAGACCGAATCAACCTGACGACCGAAAGAATGAAGATAAGGTATGACACAAGAGCGACAGGACATGAATTTCAAGAAGGTGACAAAGTTTGGTTGTGGAACCCGATTCGACGTAAAGGACTTTCTCCAAAGTTGTAAGCCAACTGGGAAGGTCCCTACACAGTCCTAAAAAGACTGAACGACGTCGTGACTCGTATAAGAAAATCATCTTCTTCAAAACCAAAGGTAGTACATTATGATAGATTAGCTCCTTATCGTAATGTAGAGTAAAAATTAGTAGACCATGGTCTCTTTGTAAATAGTATAGATAATTTTAATCTTTTCTATTTTCTTGTATTTTTAGTTGCTTGTGTATGTAATGTGCTCTGTATGCTCTTGAAATGTAAATTCTTTTATATTAAATTTGGCCTCCTATCAGGGGATTGTACTGCCCGGGACGTGCAGTCCTTGAGAGGGGGCAATGTTACAAATTTATAAATAATGATTATATTTGTCTTAAAATATCTCAGACAGATCGGAAATTCTCACATTTTGGGCAAAAATTGCGGTATTTAGACGTGTTGTAGTTTAAAAGCGAATTTCCTAATGATTTGGCGACTTGGCGACATTTGGCGAGATTCTTGGCGACGGTTGGCGAGATTCTTGGCGACTTGGCGAGAAATCGATACTTCTGGAAACATCCATCACCTAAGCTCTAGGACCAATATTTTTCGAGATAGCCTAGAAGCTTCCAGAACCTTGGCGAAATTGGTAGATTTCTCCGCCAAGTCAGGTATAAATACCGCAGCCCGACATGGGAGAGAGTTTAGTGAAGACAGTCAGTGAGTGAAGACGATTAGTTGTGACTGCTAGTTGTTCTCTGTCTGAGGTATTTGAGACCTGTGATTAGAAGCTGTTTCTTATTATATCTGACGAATTGTAGCTGTATAATTGTGATTGTTACAGCGGGAATTTCGTTTATCTAGCGAAGTTTTTAACGAATAAAAGTCTTGTGTTCATTAAGTGGTCGCTTTATTCAACTCTCAATCAACACGAACCCGTGGAGCTCGGTACAATATATACAGATGATATTAACACATTTTTAGAACACGTTTTGATAAAGAATTAAAGTAAAGTAAATGTTTTAGAATAAAAAATTTTGGCAACAGCTTATTATTTGAAATGAGAAATATAACCACCTACTTTTAAATTTATTCTTCTTTCAAAATGTCGCATGTAAGCAAGCTGTGGACTGAAGGATATGTTTTTGCCTTCAGTCCACACAGTTTTACGAATATGCTGTAAATTTTACAGCATATTTGTAAAACTTTTACAGTTCTTTTTACTGTAATTTTTGCAGCAGTTTTCACTGTAATTTTACAGTCCTTTTCACTGTAATTTTACAGCACTTTTAACTGTAATTTTTACAGCACTTTTTATTGTTATTTTTATAGTACATTTTACTATGCATTTTGGTGCATATTCTACAAAACCTACTGCAATAGCTATTTACAGCTATCATCATGTTTTGTAAAGACAACAGTAGGGTATAAATCAATTTTGAAAACACATTATCTAATTTCCTACTTATGGGCCAACTATTATTAAGCAATTTTTTATAAAATATACAAAGTACAAAAACATAACTAATGTTATATTGCAGAAGATATCATTTTTCAGAACATTTTGAGATCAATGGTTTAACTTTCAATACCTAACGAGATTGTTTAACTTTCTTATCTCAAAATCTTGGATCAAATCGTAACTAAATTAAATAGTTAAGAAGGTTAAATTTTTTTATTACATATTTTTTTAAAAAAATTAAAAAATAGCAGTTATATTGAATAAGATATAAAACTTATCATAAAATTGATTTTTGATATATTTGTGATTCTACAGATTTAGGATAAAAAGAAACCTTACAAAACATTCCATTTTACTAAAAATACCAAAGCGGAATTAGTTAATGATGTAGTATTTTAATTATACTGTGAAGACAATAAAAGTTTTCTTTTTGATATTGCTTAAAGTAATTGATTTTTTCTATTATAATGTAAGCAAATAAAGATTCTGAGAAAAAAAGCAATATAGTTGACAATACATAAATAATTGTAAAGAGTTGTAAAGATTTACATTTTAATAAATATAGCCATTTAAAGTTGTATGAAGTATTTAAAAGTGACAAAAACACGTGTTTGGATTCCTTCCTTGACATATTTTTTAGATTTCGTTCCCTGCGAGGGATTAAAGTTGAACAAGCAAGTACCTGAAAAACAAAAAAAATAGACACATGAATAACTAATTTGAAATATTAAGAGCTGAATATATCAGAGGAAAAATTGTTTAATAGTTCAATATAAAATATTTAGAAATTTTTATTGTTTTATATAATTGATTGAATTCCCCTAAAATATACTTCTCTTAATAGTTAACAAGTGGTTGTTACATTTATGCAATCACAAACATTTTGATGATAAAAATTATTTCAAGGGATTTTAGCAATTTCATGATAAGAATTTTTGGTAATGAAGGTCTCACTTTTTATGAAAATGATAAAATCTTTACTTCAATTAAATCATTCTAACTGATGTTTTCTATCTCGAGAAACTAATTTGTAATTGATTTAATTAAAAGAGAATATAGAATTGGTTTTATAAGGATTCATTTATGTTATTGAAAATTATATCCTCTGTAAAGCAAATCATAACACTTCCAATTGTGAATTACAAATTTTTAGAAATAAAGTGCGAAATATGAACTTTATGCCCACTTTTTAAAGGTAACATACAAAAACCGATTTTAAGTTAAAAAAAATAATTTTGTAGAGAATATGGAAACATTTCTTTTACATGCATATATATACAATTTAAAAATATTTCCTTCGAAAATAAACAGAAAAATTAAAATGCTATAATGTGTCAAAGTAACAATAATTTATGAAATGACATTTTATAAAACATTTGCTTAAAACTGAATTTATTTAATTCGTAAATAGTTACTTCAAAAGTGAAATCTAAGTTGTCTTAGAGTAAGATCAAAGTTGTATTTCCCGCTAAGAAAACTTTAATTTCAATAAAAAATTACATGAAATAGTGCAAAATTAGGAAATATAAAAAAAAATTTGCTATTCATTAGGTCTGCATATTTACGTCATTATATACGTACTTAGAGATAAATAAAGAATACAATTGAAGTTGTATCAAAAAAGATATATTTAACTAAAACAATTTATTTAGATTTTTTTAGGATTTTATATACTCATATGATTTATTTTAAATAGAATGTAAGCAGAGTAAACAATTTTTGATGAGGTCAATAAATATTACAATAAATTTTTGCTTTTGAGTTAAAACACTTCAAACCTTATGAAATATATAAATAATACATACCACAAATTAATAGACATGGTGTGCAAGGTAAGTCTGTAATATCTACTGCATCCTGAGAAGATGCGGAAATCTAAAACCAATAAACAAATTCCTGATTAATTTATTTATGATTAACTTTTATATTCATTTCTAAATTTCTTATTTATAATTTACTAAGCAGTAATTTTTTAAAATAAAATTTTGAATACTTTACTGCAGTACTTCTAAATATTTTTTCAAGTCTTCTCCAAAATCTGCTGATAGAAGAATAATAAACTATCCAATATCCTCTTTTCCATCCAATTCCTCAATGGTTGAAAATTGTATTTTACAACCTCCAGGAGGCGAAGTTTTTAAGAAATTAACAATTCTTTTAATTTTGTTAGCTGATGCAAACTTTAGTCTTTCATTTAAATCTACAGCAGTTAAACACTTAAAATGGTCCAAAATGCTTTGCTTTAAAAATGAGCAAGGCCATCTTTCTTTTAATGTGGAAATATCACTAGGTTTGTTAATATCTTTTCTTTGAAATGGAGAAGTCTCATATTAATTTTACAGCTTCTTCAATCGTAACATCAAAAAACACACTGCATTTTGGCATCTTGTGTAACATCACAATCAAGGATAAATAGAAAACTTTTAGAAATACACGTGCTTACAAAAACACTCTCACTCTCCCAATACCTATTCTATCTTTCAAATATGGCTGATGTTGGTAAAAAAGGCTTTACTCTGAATAGTCTTACTACTAAAAGTTAATTGTGATATTCTATTTTTAACTCTTCTTTTACAAATCAAACATTTTCTTCATAAATTCTTATTTTCTCTAAACATAGGTATATTTAAAAAATTTTTTAAAAAGTGTGACTATATTCGAAGGTAGTATTTAATGTGCACAGTAGTATTAGAAAAATCTTGAGCACAATATGTTTTAAATATGTTAAGCAAGAACAAATTACAAAGTTTTCACTCATGCATTTGTTTCTTAATTATAATTTTAAATTAGCTTTTATTTTTATGAATTTCAGATTTCTTCACTAACATGTAAATAAATCATAAATAGCACTATAAATTTTGCAAATTTTTAATAAAATAAAGTTAAATTTGCAGTAACAATATAATTTTTTTCAAAAAAAATGTGTTGCCAGAAATTTTGTTTTATAAACATCAAACTACCAACAATATTTCCCAAACAGGTTTTTAATTAATGTTCTAATTAGTAATATAAATTTAAAAAATTAATCATGGTTATAAAATAATAAACTTTACATTTTCTAAATAAATCCCCTTAATTCGAATAGTACTTCTTAATATATATTTAAAAATGTTTCTTATATATTTGTTATAAAATAATTATTTTAAAAAATAAATATTTTAAAAAACATTACATTTTCCATTGAAATGCATTTTTACATTTCATGCAAATTCTAAACACAAGACCATTTATTCTAATAAATATCATTCATTGTAATATTATTTTATTGAAAGAATTCACAAACATTTGTGCCTAAAAAATTTTGATTTTAATGCATGTTACAAAATGGAATTGAATTAATGATAAAAATTAGAATGCAATTCAACAATCTGTATTTAAAAATAAACATTTTTTAATAAAATTCTAATCAAAAAATTATTAAAAATATAAAAATTATATTTAATTAATATACAATAAATTATATCATTTTACAATGACAGAAAAATCAGAAATTTTCCAAAACGAAATAAAATAGAAATTCCGTTAATATATTTAATAATATATATCTAAAAGAATATAACAATAGACGATTATTCACTTTTAGTTTCGAAAGAAATATAGCTAAGCAATTTTATAACAATGGAAGCACTTAAATACAATTCTAATTTCATCAAAAAATTCATAATTAAAATAGTAATCAATTATGTTATCAAACTACTATAAAATATTTTAAATATTAATAAAAAGTAAGTAAAAAATATTGATACTAAATTAATACTAGTAAATATGATCGTTTGTAAATTCAGCTTAGAATTTTTTGAAATGTTCAGTCAAATTTATAAGAATTTATGTATATTAAAGTTAGCTAACAACTTGCATAATAAACAATATGAAAAGTATACGTTACCTTATATTTAGTGGTTAAATTTAAATAGAACTTCAACTAAAGGAAAAAATTATTTTCAAAATATCACCAACTTCACTAAGCGAAAACAAGTGCAAATAAATGGCGAAATTTGATTCATTTGTCACAGGAACAGAAGAAGCTTTTATCCCGCATATTCAATGCGCATGCCCGATAGCAAACGATTTTCTGCGGCTGAATTTTACAGTAAGATTTACTGTAATCATTAGTTTTCCTATGATAGCTATTTAAATAACAGTGATTTTTACCTTATTTCTTCCAATTTTTTTTTTTTTTTTTTTTTTTTACACTTTTAGTTTA
>JAJQOW010002286.1:0-20351 GCA_037975125.1 Latrodectus hesperus | reverse complement strand
CTATATACATATACAAATTTCGTGTCACGATGTACGTTCCCAATAAACTCCGAAACTACTGAACCGATTTTGATAAAATTTTGTAACCATTTATAATATGGTCCAACTTAAAAGATAGAATAGTTTTTATCTCTTAATTATTGATCTCAATATTTATGATACGACATTAGTGTTTATTGGTTAAATCTGTAAATTCCTAATAGATGGCGGTTTAGCAATTAAGTTGCACAGGTATTCGGCAGATGGCGACGTGTTAATTTTTCTAGATTGTACCATCTTCGAGAATATTAACGTGCGCGCAAACGCGTGGTTAAATATAGAATTTACATATATTTCCATGATGTTTAATCATACTATAACAATTTTTCATGAATCATTTTCATAATTTTACTTTGTATTGTGTTATTATTGTGCAGTATTCAGTTTGAATATTTTTAATATTATAAATAGTAAAATAAAATTTTTTTATTACTGTTTTTCTCTACTAATTTTCATACCACCTCGAAAATATGTAAGTATTTCTTGATAGCCTTTTATAATTTTTTATTTTTATTTTATAATTTGATAATTATTAATTTATTCAGCAGTACATTTTGATCTAATTTATTTATTCAAATGATAAATTCTTTTAATTTTTTTTATTTCAGTATAATGCTGCGGAAAAAATTTTTAGTTTTAATATAATTTAAAATTAAAATAATAATAGTTCGATGTCAATGTTATCTACTTCATTTATAACAATTTATTTTTAGATGTCTTTAATTTATATAGTATATTTTATTAGTAAGTCACTGATTACAAACTATAATTTAATATAAGATGAATAAAATGTAAATTCAGAAAGTATATGTTGATTTGTGCTTAATTTCAAAATTTCGATACTTTACCTATTACTATTAAATTTTGGTGAAACGTTTTATTTTTAATCTCCTATGAATGAACCTATTCTAAATTTTTTTAGAAAATATTAATTTGATTGAACCCAAGAATTAGTAAAAAATTGATTCAATGTATTTTAAAAACTCAGCCACTGCAACGCGTGGCTGGGTCAGCTTGTATAAATATATATATATATATATATATATATATATATATATATATATATATATATATATATATATATATATATATATATATATATATATATATATATATATATATATATATATATATATATATATATATATATATATATATATATATATATATATATATATATATATATATATATATATATACAGTGGGTGATCGGTTAACGAACAGTTCAGACTGCGAACAAATCGGACAATGAACACATTTTGAATAACGAACTAAATCGAATTCTAACGAACACTTCTTGGATCTCGATGCATTATGGGCAGGGTACCCAACGAACCAAAAATCATTTTTCTTGAATTATGTTGCTAGCCTATTAAATTTTTTCAATAGAATATTTATAGCCAAAGTGACCATAATTTTCATCTGATTTTTTAGCCCTCCCCTTCCCCCTCATTCATTCGTTGAAGAAGTGGGAGGATGTCCAAGCAATGTTCTTAGAATGGCCCCCAAACCAAGCTGATATCAGTGAGGTTAGGGATTTTTACAACAACAATGCTAATAATCATTTCCGGAAAGTCTTGAAAAAGAGTGAAAAGCTATCGACATTGGACATGTTGTTCAATGAGCCATAAACAAAAAACGAAAAGAGGCTGATTAATGTATTTTTTAAATAAATTTACTTAGAAATTATACATCGCTTAGTTAAATTTTCTAGGGTCTCTAGAAAAAATTTATTTAAAAAAAAATCGATGGTAAAAAATGATGAGGGATGATGAAATTTGCAAAGCATTTCGGTTACTGAACATAATCTTGTAACAGATTATGATCACCCATTTTATAAATATATAATATAATGTATATAAATATGTATACAGAGTGATTCTAAATTGTTTTCAAAAATTAAAAAAGGTGATAGAACCCATCAGTACAAACAATAATTACATAGGGTTGCATTCCATTCTCAGAGGCAGAAAAGCAGAAAGTGTAAACACATCAATAATCTATCTCGAATTCACAGTTTGCGTATTTCCACTGAGAAGAAGCAGCATTTTGCTCTTATTGGTTACCGTAGAAAGCCAATCACAATAGACGTTGTCCTACAAAAATGCAAACAACACGTTTGGTCTGACAACAATGCCCACTGTACCACCCCTCGTTGACACCAGCATAAATTTCTCGTGAACATCTGGGTAGGTATTCTTGGTGATTATCTGGTAGGCCCTTACATCATACCAGATCGTTTGACCGGCGCAACATACCGTATCTTCTTGGAACAAGTGTTCCCCAGTTTATTGCAGGCTGTTCCATTCCCCATCCTGAGAAACATGTGGCTTAAGCACGATGGAGCCCCAGAATATTTTTCCATCACGGTCTGTAACTTTTAGAATGCCACATATACCGCACGATGGATTGGACTCAGCTGACCTGTGGGTTGGCCTTCTCGCTCACCGGACCTCCACCCACTGGAATTTTTCTTCTGGGGGCACATGAAATCCTTAGAGTACGAGATACCGGTCGACTCAATTGAAGATCTCGTTTCTAGAACCATGGTTGTCGTCGACAAAATTATTACGCCACCAAGAATCTTCTTTAAGAGGCGCCATTCGTTCCTTTACCGGTGTTAAATGTGCAACGATACAGACGGCATTTTAAACATTTGCTGTGAGGTTCTCACTAAGCAATAAATATGATTGGGATACTTTTGGTATTATTCTTTCGCTTACCCAATACTGTTGTAAGTGTTAGTCGAGCTCTGTCAACAGGGAATTCCTCTTTTCTGCTTCTAAGAGTGGAATGCGACCCTATGTTTCTATGTAATTATTGCTTGTATGGATGTGTAATATCACCCCTTTTGTAAAAACAATTTAGAATCATCATGTGTGCGCGTATATACATATTATAAAACAGCCTTAGATCGCTATATTATTCATTACGCAGTGTCAAAACCCGAACGAGCTTTGGTTCTCGATGTTCAAGTCGTAGCTCAGCATTCCTTAGAATGAAAAGTTCTAGTTTCTGTTACTGTCAGCATAGAGCAAAGAAATCAGAGAACTCTTGACACTTAACAAACACCGCTTCACATTCCACTGGGTAAAAGCCCACGTAGGCATTGTCCACAATGAGGAAGCAGATCAAGCGGCTAAGATCGCCACTACCTTTCAAGACGTCCAATACACGACCCTCATTAGCAGACAACAGTTTAAGAAGATTACCGAAGACTATGAGATCAATAAATGGCAACACATCTGGGACTCCTCCAGTAAATCTAGGAGACTATACTCATTCATCCCAACTGTGTCACGTAAAAGGATTCATGGCGATTTCTACATTAACCAAGTCCTCACTGGTCACGGAGCCTTTGGTACCTATAACAACAGGTTCCAGGGGAAACCGGACCATTGTCTTCACGATGAGGAGATAGGTAGCCCCGAACATATAATCCTTAACTGTAAGCAGCATGAGCCTATCAGAAATAAATGGTTTCCGACCAACTTCCAAGATCATACGCTCAGGGATTTAATCAAACTCCCCAATGTTCAACGCGGTATCAAAGAGATTCTCACCCTTGAAATCAACGGACACCTTCAGGACTCCTCAGATGATTCACCATCCATCAACTAATCCATCTCTGTCTTGTCACACAAATTCATGTATTGTCAAACACACATTCTTGATTTTGTTACCCACTAGCAATTTGTGTCCCTTGTAAATATGTAAATATCTTGTTTGTACTATTATTTCAAATGTATTTTTAATAAAGGCCAGGTTGGCCCACAAATCTTCCAGTCAGACCGAACTCAGTGGAGCGAGCATTATGTTACCCACTTTAGAGACTTAGTGTTTTTCACTCTCTACTACAAGTTACCTTTGATTTTGTCCTTTAGACCCTTGAGACTCCTCAATACCTTGTGTCCACTCTTGCTGGGCTGGATTACCAGCGCAACGCTCCATCACCGTATACCTTCGGGTGGGCCGGTGTCATCTTTGTAAGTCTTACTGTCAGCATAGGACAACGAAGGGTGGATTTCGCGCTCCTGCCTTTATTCACTTTTGATACTTAAAACTATCATAACGTACTGAATTCATTTAACTTTTTGCACGTCCTTTATTTTGATTCTTCTAATGAATTTTTATTCATATTATTAGGTTGTGTTTTAACATTATCTGATTCTTATATTAGTTCTGTTTAAAGATTTCGGTAATGTGTTTGGACAAAGCGATGTTTATTAATTATATACACACACACACACACACACACACACACACACACACACACACACACACACACACACACACATATATATATATATATATATATATATATATATATATATATATATATATTTATATAATACTTAACGAAAAGTAAACTTTTTATAAGAAACGTAATTTGATTATATTTTATTTTTATTTAAAATATTTAACTGTGTATTTGTTTAGTTGCATGCGCTGTGAATCTTTATATCAGACAATAACTAAAAATTACAATACTAGTAAATTATTAAAAATCCCTCAGGAAATGATAAAATAAATATGATTCTGTAAGTTTATATTTAGAACAAACGCATTCATTTTGAAGTAAAGGAATTATTATTTTACCCAGCTAGAATCCATTTATTGCTTTTTCAACGATACAAGGGGCGGAGAGGAAAGCATTTTATCTAGTCGGGTACCATGTGGGTGTGCATTTTGAACCTCAAAGTGGGTGAGTCTGCGTAATTTAAAAAGAGAAGAACCAAGAAGAAGAAATCGAGACTTAGCTTGCCTAATCAGAGATATCACGGAAAACATTGCGATCATGGCATATTTTATGTCTCCTAGCACACCATTAGCAAACGCAACATTTCTACAGTTGGGTTGGGATTCGAACCCACTATTTTCCAATAACGAGAATGAACACTTACACCAATCAGACCACCGCAGCGAAGTAAAACGATTCTATTATGTCGAATATTTGAGCTCCTGTGGCACAGTAGCTTCACGAAGCTTCCTGTTCAAATCATCATTTGTCGCTGGCAGGGATTGGGAGGGTGACCACGTACACTCCCTCACTGGATCCCCAGAACTCCATGGATTGGGAACGTATTTACATTAATCTCTGACGTCTACGATCGTTCCGCTAATGTGGCGTAGATGTACAGAGAAGGGTGCCAGCTCAAGTGTAACTTCGTCACCTGATCATGGTTCAGAATTACGAGACGCTTATTGATGGCCTCGCATTTCAAACCCGTGAACCTTAAGGTACAGAACGGGTCTCGCCAGCATCGCTATGTGTGAACATCCAACATTTAAAATTTTTTACACACGGTGATGGGAATCTGCAGCAAAATTTTTTAGTAAACCAGAAAAGATTTTATGTATATAATATAATTATAATTTTACAATAAATATTACAGTGTTTTTATTCAATTCTTTAATGCTGAAATTATATAACAGAAACATAACTAAATAAACATCAACAAAATTAAAACACAAAGGACTCGGTTTTGAACAAATATTCACAACACTATTCTACACTTTTATTTTCACTTATTTTATGTATTAAAAGAGTATTTTAAACTTTGATGGGGCTATATTTCAAACTCATATTTCATTTTGGGTGTTCTTGTTTTGAAATTCATTTACAAAGCAGAAATAAATTGACCTCCGTTAATGAGGTACACGAAAATGCCATTACTGTAATTAAAGTTTATCTTCCGCGAGATAGTGCGTTCCTCTTTGACAGCTGAAAAAGCTCGTTTACTTGAAAACAGTGTTTTCCAAAAAGAAGCTCGTTAATTGTGACAAACTGCTTGTCCTGGAGCTTTTACTTGTTTGGAAAAGAATACTTTCCTCAAAATATTTGTTTGGATTGGCTGAACATTCAGCTTTAGTTTTTACATTTAAGTTAAATTCACGTGTTTAAATACATGACATCATCGAAGCTGTATTGTTAAGTTTCTTTTCTATGTCTTTGAAATTCATTTTTGCTATCAATTTTTGAAATAAAAATATTTGTGTGTGTTTTGAGTTCGCAATTATTTTTGTAGATAAGCATGGAAAAAATAGAAGCGCAATATTTATATCTTATGGTTCAATGTAATCTGGTTTCAGACCTCAAACTTTTCATTCAAAAGAACCCCACCTTAACACCAAATCAACACAAATCAAAGTCTGATGACTTGTGTGTTGATAAAATGATGCTCCAGTAGTTCAGTACCTTCACGGCGCTTCCCGTAAGTTCAGGAATATCCCTTGCCGCGGGCAGCGAATGGAAGGGTGACCACATTCTCCCTCAGAGGATTGCTGGTACTTCATGGGTTGGGAACGTGATCACGTTAATCTGCGAAGTCCGAAATCTTTCCGCTGGTATAGAGTGGACTTGGAGAGGAGAGTACCAGCTCAGATGTCGATCTTGTCACCAGACCATAGCTCAAAATGTCGAGGTGATTGGTGATAGGCGAGTGTTCTAAACATTTTAACCTTTGGTACAATGCAGGGCTCGCCTGCACCACTGTGTATGCATGTATATGTTTACTAAACAAAACTAAACTACGTGGCACGACAGCCCATGTGGGCCAAGGCCTACAGTGCCCATAGCTGTTTTCATTAACCAAGGGCCCTGGGGTGCGAAGCCTATGTCCCAGTTAGGTGGTCAGCCTAACGTAAGACCCCCAGTGTTTAGTTCCCAAGCTTGCTTGATACTCAGTTAATTGACCCACTGAAGGGATGAAAGGCTGAGTCAACCTTGCCCTCGCCCGAGAATCGAACCTCGGACCTGTGTTATAGGAACGTGAAACACTGCCTCTAAGCCACCGGGCCATGCATGTATATGTTTAACAACATAAAATGTTTGTAAAATTGTATAATTACATGTCCTACCCACTGGTTATTGGGTCACGTTGTCTAGTGGTAGAATCGTGCTTCTCAGAATGGAAGGTCTCAGATCATCAATGGAAGATGGATATCTGCTTCCATTATGTATATTTGTCAAGGGGAGTGCGTGGGAGTATTCCTAGTTTTTTCTTGAGATGTTTGAATTCTGCTCACTAAATAAAAATCCACCTAGAATGTAATTATACACGGTGCTTAAAAGGTCTTGCATGTGATATAAAGTAAGTATTAAGTTATCCTCTGTACATTGTATTTATTAGTTAATGGGTTAAGTTTCACCTAATTATCATTTTGAATTAGCCAGATTGACACTGTAATTGGATTGCTTCCTTTCCTTACAACATCCTCTTGAAGAAAGACGATTGGTACTTCGAATAGGCAACATATACCAACTTCTCAACGCGGTGATTTCTTATTGGATAAAAATTCAATGACACCATTTTCCATCTCTTAATAGAATAGTATTAACATTTAGTAAAAGTGACCACAATAAGAGAATAGATGGTCACTCCTATAGTTACTGCCTGCAGTCTGGGATGCTTGACTTTGGTGTTCTAACGGAAGTTCAAGATAGAAGTGCATAGCTGCCAACTCTACTGATTTTATTGGGAAAATCGTGATTTTTCATCATTTCTCCGATTTTCCGATAATATATGATAATCTACTGATTTTTCGCAATTTTAGTGAAGAACTTAAAAAAAGCCGAAATTTTATCGGAAAAAATGTTTATTAAGTTGTTTTAGGAACTTAAATCGTCAACAGATGGCGCACTAATATATATATATATATATATATATATATATATATATATATATATATATATATATATATATATAATTTCTTAAACGTCTCCTACGAGTCGGAAGTGTTATAATTTAACATTCAGAGCAGACACCAAATACTTGATTACATAAGCAGTTCAACTAGGATTAATATTACTGGTTATAAGTAATTTAATTAGGATATATTTCCATCTAACAAAGTAATGGTCACTGAATTAAATTTATTTAGAAAAGCATTTTATGTTTTTTTGTAATTTTATATGTTTAGTATTTATAAATTGCAGTAGTGTAGTAAAAGTTGCCCTATAAAATAAATATTGGGACATAAACGTTGATGTTTATTTTTTTACATGTTGTATATTATTTTATCTTTCACGGTTCCTTTATAAGGTTGATGAATATTTTATTAAAATATTAAGATTAGCACCCAAAATATATTAAAAATAAACCATTCTAAGAATGCATAATCTAAATAGTAAAATAGTCTTTTTTTCGCTACTACCGTTTTTAACATTCTGTTTCGAGTTGAAATGTCGCTAGTAGTATCTCCTAATTCTTTCCCTCGAAACCAGTAGAATCTACTGATTATTTTCCTTCCAAGGTTGGCATATATGACAGTATAATTCTGTTATGTAGTTCAAGATATATTAACACATTACTAATGCGCAGAGATTGTCGGGCAAAATCTGTAAATGATATCTGTAATTTCTGGAAATAGTGTCTAAGAATCTGGGGAAAATATTTAAACACACACACACACAATAGAAGAAATTCAGTTCTAATTTACATTGATGGCTTTTCTTTTGGGATTTAAATGCAGATATTGCAAAATGGTAAGAAAAATTTCGATTTAATTGTCACTCTCTAATTTAACTGGGCTAATTTGATAAGGATTTAAATCTTGAAGTTGGTTCCCAGTAACAAAAACTAACCTCATTCTTACGGGATGCGAAAGATATAGGCAAATATATTGGAAAACATGCTTGCTCGTGTATTACTACTATAGTATATATATATATATATATATATATATATATATATATATATATATATATATATATATATATATATATATATAAACATGCATTAACTCATCCGCTTATGGTAGATTTTTGAAAGAACGTATAAAAAATTATAATTAATTTTTTTCCGATGTAATAAACACTCACTTCCAAAAGTTAATCATGGAGAGGAAATGCTAATTTCCGGAAGCCAATCAGAATTGAAGAGGATGCAAATCGCTGCAGAGGTAGATGGAAGTATGCAAATATGCTTGGTAACAGCCAATCACGTTTTTATGTCAAGAAGTATGAAAAAAGGGCAATCTTATAAGATAACAGCTTTATGAAGGGTTACAGAAGTTGATTGTAAGTGCTGATAGAAGGAATTTAAAACTTTCGTACTATTTGTTTTCAAAACATACGTATTTCTATGACTTCCAGAAGACAAATGGAAAACTTTGAGCGCTGGCGTGTTGTGGGGCGCATTGAAGCAGGACAGTCGATCTCAGATGTTGATCATTTCTTCGGCATTCATCATTTTGTAATTTTACGTTTATGGAAACAATTCCAGACAATACAGACAATTGTCCGAAGGCTCGTAGCCAGCCGCCCAAGGGTTACAAGGAAGATCGATACATTGTGATTTTAGCCAAGCGGAATCGCAGAGCGACCTCCACACGTGTGACATCTATGGTTACAGCACCCATTGGTAAGGTGATATCTGCAGGTACTGTATGCCGAAGATTACACATGAGTGGACTGTACGCCCGGGTACCCCGAGTTGGTGTTTGTCTATCCGTCCAATCAAGAAGGGCACGATCAAAGTGGTGCCGGGAACATGTCAATTGGACCGCGTCTGACTGGGGCAATGTTATGTTTATTGATGAGTCAAGATTTGCTCAGGAGCCAGATGACAGGATATGGCGTGAACAAGGAACACGCAATCAGCCCCAAAACGTCACCGAACACCACGCATTCCTAGGCGGAAGCATTATGGTGTGGGCAGGGATTTCATTAGGATACCGCACAGACCTGCACATCTTTGAACGGGGTTCTGTGACGGCTGCCCGGTATCCAGATGAAGTCCTAGAACCCATTGTAAGATTGTACGCTGCAGCAGTTGGCCCTACTTTTGTTTTAATGGACGATAACGCACGTCCCCATGTAGCCGACATCGTCGATGACTACCTGGAAAGTGAAGAGATTGCGCGTATGGCGTGGCTAGCATATTCTCTCCACCTTAATCCCATTGAAAATCTTTGGGTTGCTCACGGCCATGCTATATCTTAACGTTTCCCACCTCCAGCCACTCCTTTTGAGCTGGAAGCTGCTCTACCAGAAGAAGGGCTATTGCTTAATTCTGCGGTGGTTGACCACCTAATTGAAAGCATGGTCACAAGGTGTAAACTTTGCATACCGAGGAGAGGAGATCACATACCCTATTAATGTCCTTTTTTCATTTTATTCTGTTTATATTTCCACTTTATACGTAATTCTGTTTAAATCTCCAGTATGTCATTATCTGATAACTTACAAAAATTTAATATTTTTTTCTCATTTCTGTATATAATTATTGATTTTATGCATAAATATATATGCTACTTTCTTGCCAAATTTTGTGTCAATCAAAACAGTATTTGTTGATTTTT
The DNA here is from genome assembly GCA_037975125.1 of Latrodectus hesperus. Taxonomy (NCBI): domain Eukaryota; kingdom Metazoa; phylum Arthropoda; class Arachnida; order Araneae; family Theridiidae; genus Latrodectus; species Latrodectus hesperus. Next base: position 10,007 of record JAJQOW010002286.1, on the reverse strand, counting down.
TTGCATTTTACATCTTTGTGCTTAACGTTTGGAAGTGAGTGTATAAAAATTATGTAATTACATTTCATAGTAGATTTAAAAATTAAATTTAAATTTATTAAGCAATTATGTTTTTCAGGAATAATTTTCTCATTATATGCGTTTTCTATACATTACATAAATGTCTTATATCATTAATAATGTTTAAAAATTACTTAAGTAGTTTTTAAACTTTTAACTAAGCTCGTTAATTCTTTCTCCGTAAAGGCTTTACGGACTGAATAAAAATTCCTGCAGTCAATTAAAACTGGGCAATATAATGAGATTTTATCGTCTAATAGTAATTCTCTATCAAGAAAATTTCTCCTCCTTATATCCTTTTAAGTATGAGACGAGGTCATTAATTTTAATTGTACTATATCCCCGAATTTAATCTTCTTTTTAATCTATTCGAATTCAAAACTATTATAATTATAGGATAAAATGGGAATTTCTAGCCTTATCTTTTAATCAACACACTTTTATTAAGTTCAGGATTTTATTCGAAAAAGGTAGTTTATTTTAATACTCCGGATTTTATATTATTAATTAATTTATAACTTATTTTAAAAGAACTTTTCTAAAATATTAATAACAACACCTGTTAAGATGTCAAATTTTATGTAAATTTTCTAAAATTGCTTGCAAACATATTATATATATACATATATATGTATATAATGCTTAATTAAAATATTTGAAATCGTATCGTGAAACAGTTTATTTTTTCATAACATATATCTAAGATAATTATTTTAAGAAAATCATATTTATCAAAGATAAATAATACTTTTATATATTCTAATTAAACTTATTATTACTCAAATCAAACTTACTTATCCTATTCTAATCAAAGAACTAAACTAAACTCTGTGGCACGACAGACCATGTGGGCCACACACACACACGAGGCCTACAATATATCCATCTCTGTTTTCTTGACCGAGAGTCCCTGGGTGTTTTTTTTTGTTTTATTATTTTTATTTTATTTTTTTAACAACGGTTGGCGCTGGGATACTAACCCTTCGCCTCAACAAGTCCGGAAATTGCTACTCATTTGTCATTACCCAGTGAGCACATGTGAAGCAAGTCACGGAGGTGAGTACCTACGCCATACCACCACAGGCCCGTTTATAGGGTGGGCCACATTCATGCATCATCACAGAAGAAAGGACAGAGAAACGTGGAGAGAAAGTAATATCCAACCAGGATTCGAACCCGGGACGCATAGCTCAGGAGTCAGGAACGCTAACCACACATCCAGCGGTCGGCAGAGGCCCTGGGGTGTGCAGCATATGTCCCGATTAGGTCAGCCTAAAGCGAATTTCCATGAGTTTAGTTCCCAAGCATGCTTAGTACTCAGTATATCGACACACTGAAGGGATGAAAAGCTGAGTCAACCTAGCCCAGCCTGAGGATCGAATCTGGCACCTGAGCCATTGGGAGCTTGAAACTCTACCACTAAGCCACTGGGCTTCAATTAAAGAACTATCAAACTTATATTTTACTTTGATTTATATTTATTGCTATTTTTATTTTTATATGATTACTTTTCATAACGTAATTATATGTTGTTGTTTACTAATGACTTGGACAAACCAAGCTCGCTATGCTATGCGAATTAAGTCAATTAGGAGCTTCTTTCGTTTTAATCAGAGCACCATGTAGGTGAAAGTCCGACTTCCTCAGTATACGCATGCCATAGATACCCGTTTATAGCGTAGGCAACCATTCACTCCACATTCATACAAGGAAAGGGCAAAGACAGGATAGATAGAGAGAGAAAGTACATCCATGCCCGAACTGGGATTCGAACCCAGGACCTCCTTATCCGCAGTCAGCCACACTGACCACTAGACAAGTTGGTCGGCGTAATTATATGTAAATTATAGCATGAAAGATTTTTACCCAATATGCTTATGTAAAATCATTATTCTAAGGGTTATAATAATATGATAGCACATAATAGCGACAGAAAATAGTATAATCTTAAAAACGTTTTCTCACTTTCCATTTCACTGCCCCGTTACTCGCTTTTCGATTCATTTATTAGTCTCACTGAGTACAAGTTGTCACTTTAAATTTATTATTATCATAGATTCAATCATTTTTACTCTTAAAAGTAATTTTTTAAACTAATTTTTTCCACGTCTTTTGAAGTTTCGTCTGCAACTGCTCATATTTATAATTGATATACATGGGGCACATTCTCCGTTAAAAATTTAAAATACTACAATAGCATAGTAAAAAAAATATCATTAGCTCAATCAAAATCTGCAGCTTAATCATTACACAAGCATCAAAGAAAATCGTATCCCTGAACTTTTGAACTTGAAGTAGAACTCTAAGAATTCAGTATCATATACAGCCGACGCTCGTTTTTACGAATCTCATATAGGAACTGGTAAAACAGTTCCTAAAAAAGGAAGTTTATAAAATAGAAAAATAATTTCATATCAGCAGTCACCAAAGTGGTCCGCGGACTACTAGTGGTCAACAAGAAAATTTCGCTAGTGTCCAGAATAACGTGGTACTTACTCACATTACGTTAAGTTACGTTTTCAGGTGCATTGAAACATAATTAATTCATAATAATAGGTGAAAAGTTATAAAGAAAGCTACTTGGTTGAATAACAACACAGTAAAAACGTCGTACTGCGTAGCTGCATTTTTACATATTTTGTCTTTGTGTCATGCAGCTACAAGTTTTGTCTCGTCTCTCTCTCATTTACACTCTTCTAATGTTTCACTCTCCTGGTTGTCGTTTACGTAAACCAGTTCCAACATTTAAAGATGGATTTACAAACTAATTGAGTTCAGTATAAAATTTATTAGATTTATTAGTTGGGTTATTAAAGAAAGTTTTTTTTTGTATTAATTGATGTTTTTTTTAAAGACAAGTATGATCTTAAGCCTTAACCATATGCATATTTTTATATATTTGACATTTATTGGGATCTTATTTCATGTAAGCAGGAACATCCATCACGCTAGGAAGGTATAATACTAAAAGTTTGTTATATTTTAACCACACACTTTTTAATTGTTTTTTTTTACAGTTTTTGTTTATTTTATTATGGTTCACATAAATAAAGCTTTCTTAATTTGGTTACAATTAATAGTTTCATTTTGTTAACTAGGAATATTTTATGTGTCCTTTTATCACAATTTTTTTGTGTTAAATATAATTAAAATTTCTATTAGCGTTCCACGGGATTTAAATTCTGAATTTACTGGTCCAGGAGGTCAAAAAATAGTCGACCTCTGTTTCAGAATTTTAAGATCTCTCTAATTTATTCTTACAAACTACTTTTTCTTGGGCCGTGGTAGCCTAGTTAGGACATCGGCCTTCCATCCGGAAGGACGAGGTTCGATTCCCAATCCCGCCAAAGACCTACCGAGTACATGCGATATACGTGCTCGTTAAATCTGTGGAATCGAAAGTCCTGTGGTCACTCATTGAGCAGTTACCATGGGTGCAATGGTCTGGAGAAAATTTCCTCCCCTTCAGATCAATGTCAAAATTGAGGGAGTGAATTCTCTCTGATACCGCCATCTATCGGATGATTTAAAAGAGAGCAAAGACGTATTTTCACCTTCATGGTGCTCTGATTAAATCGAAAGACGCTCCCTATTGACCTAAATTCGCATTGCCAAGCCATAGCGAGCTTGGCTTGTCCTAGTGTCATAAATAACAATTTTTTCTTTATACATAAAAAAGTGTTAGAAAGAATTATTTAGAAATACACTGTAAGAAACACATGCAAATTAAGATTCACATTCTTATTAACAACACTTACTTTCATTTTAGTGATTGCATTTCATCACTTATGTTCAGCTTCACAGCAAAGCAGTTGGATTTCTCTTTAAGGATATTACCATCAAAAGGAATGCTTATTCTTCTCATTTTTCACCGCCAAGCAAGCAAAATTTTCCAGCTTAGTATGTTTTCCTTCTCTATAATATTTTCGAGAGAGAGCACTTTCGCTGATACTGCTCTCTTTTCCAGATTTTTTCCGAGTTTTTAAAATTGAGGTTCGTAAAAAGGAGCGTCTTGTGTATTATGGTATATTGAAAATCAATATGAATAAATTAAAGGTTCTCCACACAAAAATAATTGAGAAAGATATTTTGGACCTGATTTTAAAACCTCTATAATTGGCTGTTAGCAATGCATGGTTTCTTCCACCCATGAACAAAGCAAATAACAGAAATGTTCCTACAGATTTCATATCTGGTGATTCAGGCGGCCTAATTATTCATTGGAATAACCTGAATCCCAAGATATGTCAAGATAATCGAGGATTCAATGTTTTTTTAATGAATGATTTTTTTCCCCTAAAATATGATTCTTTTTTCCCCATTCTGCTGAAGTTTAAGGTTGTTGAAGCCTTATGTTTCAGATCCTTTCATAATCGTATATTCGTGTACATATTTCTCTGGATTTATGGCTATCTCTTTTATATTAATGAGCTGTAATCAGTCAATCTCAGGCATTGTTGAGCGATGTAAGTTGATTATTGCGATTTCGCTTTTTGTATGCATTTTTATCGGTATGAGCTCTATGAAGATTTCTGGATTTCCGTCATAACAAGTGATTACATGTAAATAACTATGAAAAGTGATCGTGATACACACTACGAGTAACAGTTTTTTGGAATAGTCTTCGTTATTTTATAACAGTTCTCAGCTGATAGGCCATTTGCTATGCATTGGCCATTCATTCATTGAACTTTCAGCCATAGGACATTTTAGATTTATTATATATATTGAAGAATACATGAAAGGCTGCTTGAAAGACGTACATGATAACCTAACAATCGAAGGCTATTGTAAAGTATTCTAGCATCCACCTCATAAATAGCCTTCCTTAGAACTGTGGTAGCCTAGTGGTTAGGGCTTCGGCCTTCCGTTCGGAAGGGCTGGGTTCAATACCCAATGCCGCCAAAGACTCACCAAGTACATGCGATATATTTGCTCGTTAAATCTGTGGAATCAAAATTCCTGTGGTCGGTCGCTGAACATTTACAATGGGTGTAATATATGATCTGGAGAAAATTTCTTTTCTCTCCAGATCAAAGTCAAAATTGAGCGAGTTGATCCTCTGGTGGTGCCATCTATCTTAGCAGTCTTAAAGCAAAGACGTACTTTCACCTTCATGGTGCTCTGCTTAAACGAAAAACTCACCCTTATGACTTAAAATTTCACATAGCCATTGACTAGTGAGCTTGGATTTTCCAACTGTCGTAAATAACAACAACGATAATAAATAGCCTTTCAGTAGGAGTTTTCATAGATAGTGTTCATGTGTCACAAAGGAGAAGACCAGAAAAACTTTCAATTACCCTCCACGAAAGATGTGTATAAAGAGTAAAAAAGGCTACATCTATGAGTGGAAGGGATCATACCCTGAAGCTTTTGATTCAAGTTAGAGCAATGTCCTACAACTAGGATCTGAAAATTAATTTTGTAATTTTTTCTGACTCTATTTTGAAATTTTTCTGTGTTTGACATGAGATCATTCTTCAGGCTACTGTCAACGTTTATTTCCCATGACTTTGTGATCTTTTTGGACTTCGGAGGATAAAATTACAGGTTCGAATCCAACAATTGTTGAGAAATTGAAAATAGATGATTTGTCGTTGCATGCACATCCTTTGGGGGTAGCTTCTTGTAACATTTCCAGATTTCTTGCTGTATGATAATATGGTGCAATACCTGAAAAATACTTCACTGAACTTTTTAGGCAATAAAAAAACTCTGAAAATAGTTTACAGCCGTTAAGTTATTTGCAGCATAATGTATACCAAACTGCGCATTATAATTGCTATCAACATATAATTATCGCATTTTTATTAACTATTCATTTCATAAATTCTGTCATCACTTTCATCATATACTGAAAGAAAGGCTTCATTTGCTTTCCTTCCCAAAGATAATGAAACTAAAAGTATTTTCTTCGTATACAATTTTATAACTCAAGTGTTCTCACTAGAACTACTCAAGAATTAAAAATAGGAAAATTACTTGGGTAGACAACAATTCTTCCAAAAACATGTTAAGAAAACTTTTCTTTGACATCAGCATCGTCACGATCTCCGACGAAATCATGATTCTTTTCTTGAGATCACTTCACGAATTTCGCAGTCAATGAATTTAATGTGACAACAGAAAACTAAACATTGCCAACGCTCACAAGTAAAATATTCTTTCTCTTCTTTAGAACGACACATAAATCGAATTTAGACATGCTCATCGGTGTAAAACAATGGTATTAAAAGTAATTTTATCAGAATTTTATTAAAATTCATATTTATTAGTAATACCTATAAATTATTCATAGATTTGAAATTTTAGTTTTGATTAAAATTTTATTTTTTATAAAAACATCAGATAATTTTTTTGTTTCTAAAAAATTCGCAAACTTAATAGTGTGTCTAGAATTTTATTGCACTTTCTCTAATATGAATAATGGATGTGTTACCAGCTGAAATAGTGGCATATAGATATTTTATTAAAGAACTTTTAACCACAAATAATTTAAGTTCAAATACTACAAATAGACAAACGCATCATCCAACTACCAAATAATAGAACTCTCAGTCAAGGCCGTTTTAAACATTGAAGAAATTTTAATCACTGATGATTTCGACGCCGCAGGTAGACAGCCTACTTGCGTAGCGAGTGTAAGGCTGTTGGTGTCCGCTGCGTAGTAAACCCATCACGGGGAGGCAACGAGACCCCACTGTCGTACCTGGAAAACAGAGCTGTTCCAGTAGCCGAGTTCCGAACAAACGGGTTATCACTCTGCCTGACCGATGTTCAGGTCAATCGTCCAAAGTCTCTTGGATCGAAGCCGGAACAAACCAGACAAGCCAATCTACCAACCCTACGCGTATGCGTCACTTCTCACGTTTATTTTACTTTTTCTTAACAAGTTAAAGCCCGAACGCGAGGTGAGGCCCACGCAGTGGACGTTACCCTTACATGCGCGAGCTGGGGAGGGAATGCTTTCATGGGGGGACTTTGTGGGAAGGTGGGTCGTATTTACGGTAGTCTAGAGGGAAACCGTGAAGACCTCTGGAGCTCACCCCGAGCTGACATGCAACTCTGCTGCTGGTTACAGGAAGAGCTGCAGCAGGCCTTATTGACGATAGTCTTGGTAAATGTGATTTCAAGTGGTCACCGGAATAAAAGTTCAAATCAGCGACTTCTTCGTTGGTTTCTGTGCCTGGGGTTGGTGGTCGCGTTTGAACTTACCTTGCAATGCAGTAGAAATGTTCGTACCGACACTACTAGTTATCGTTCTCGAAGACCCTGTGTTTTAATGAGTGATGCAGCTTTCCTCTGGAACAAAAGTCTTGTTTCACAAATGAATGCGTGCACACACTTGCTGGTTGATGTCACTGACTGTTGAGCATTGACCGTCTGAGAAACCACTGATGAGGCCGGTCAATGTCAACTATTATGCTCCTCAAGAAGGTGAGGTGTGCCTATTCCTCAAGATATTGAGGGCTGCCATTTTTTAATGTTTGTGTTTGTGTTGACCCTGTAATCCTCAATAAGGTTAGGCCTGCCTTGTTGTTTGTGTCTGTTGTAATGTTTGTAGAACACAAGAAACATTATTCAGTATTCGCGTCTACCGTCACCGGTTTAATAATTTCTAATTTTTTTCCTTATTATTTGAATTAATTTATTTTGCGCGGTTTTATTATTTAAGATTAAGTCGCTCCACGCGGCTAAGTTTGTATCTATTGGCCTATTTAGGTGTAGCACTGATGTTAACGGGCAATCAAATGCGTAGTGTTGTGCGTTTACTTCTTCCCCACAAACGCAATCTCCTGTCGTGGCCTTACCCAGCATGTGAACAAAGGTTGGGAATTGGCCGTGTCCTGTGAAATATTGGGCTAATTGTTGTTGGCCCACTAGTCGCTTTGTGTTCACTTTCGGGAAGAAGGTATGTGTGTACCTACCTGTGTCTCCAATGTCCCACTCTTCTTGCCACCGATTTAGGATTTCATTTAAGAATATTTTCTTTAGGTGTGACTGAGGTAGCTTTATTATATTATCTTGTGGCATTTGTGTCGCCCTTTTTGCTGCTTGATCGGTCTCTTCATTACCTATTATACCTGTGTGTGATGGTACCCAGTATAGTTTAATTGTGGGTACTTTTGTTTAATCTAATAGCAGGTATTGTGTCTTTTGTATAAATTAGTTTCTCTGTTTGTGTTTTGCTAGAGCGTACAGACTTGAGAGACTGTCCGTATGTATGTGTGCTGTTACTGGGCTTTTTGCTTAAATCCATGTTAGAGCTTTATTAATAGCGTATATTTCAGCTTGAAAGGCCGAATTGTTCCGATTCATGGGCAGTTGAGTGGTATTAATAAGTTGTGTATTGCTATAAACACAGATTGCCGCGCCAACTCCATCTTCCACTTTGGAGCCGTCTGTATAAATATATTACTGTGGCGATAGTATGTTCTGTGTCGGTGGTAAGTTGATGTAAGATTCCATTATTTTGTCAGCTGGGTTGATATGAATAACAGCAGCTTTGGACTGATAATCTTCTCTTTTAGCAGTTGTGAGCCTAGTTGTGTATCCTTATTGTATCTTAGCACGTTTGCCACGGTCACTTCCCTCAGTACCTGGAGATATAGTGGTATCACACTCGCTAGGAAATTTAGTGCTGTTGTGGATGTTGTTCTGCAGGCCCTCGTTATTTTGAGTAAAAATGGCTTTTGTACTGTTATTTGAGTTGCCTGTTTTCCTATGTTTGTTCCCCATACTGATGAGGCATATGTGAATATTCTCTCTGCTACAGTGTGATACCATGTTTTCAAGAGGTTGGATTTAATCCCCCAGGCGAGCTGTTCTACTCTGATTAAGTGTCCATGTGCAGTAATAGCTTTTTGCCTGAGTGTATTAATGTGTGCGAGCCAATTTAAGTTTTGGTATAACATCACACCTAAGTATTTGATTGTTGTTACCGCCTTTAGTGATTTACCTCCTATCCGGATGATGGGTTCTCTCTGTAGCTTATGTGGTTTGGCAAACATGATTATATTGCATTTTTTCACTGAGATTTCTAATTGATGTGCATTGCACCATGATTCAAATGCTGTGACTGCTGTCTGCCCTATTGTTTTTATTATCTTCCGTGTTCTTCCTCTCACGCTTATCAGAAAGTCATCAGCAAATGCTGTAATATTTACTTTTGGTTGTGTTGTTTTTCCCAGGTAGTAGTTTGCTATCACTGTCCATAGTATAGGTCCTAGGCATGATCCTTGAGGGCAGCCCTTGTATATGTTTTGTGTTGCAGTACCAGTGCCCCAATCATATTGGACTGTCCTATTCATTAGATATGTATTTATTAGATTCATTAGCATTTGCAGGCAGGCTAAGTCTATTAGTTTTGTATTGATATCTTGCCAATGAACCGAATCAAACGCGCCTTTAATGTAAACTGAGATGAGTAAAGTGTACAGTTTATTGTCCCAGTTGTTTCTAATTTGTTTAGTTATTTCCTTGAGTGCCTTTTCACATGACCTGCCTTGTCTGAAACCGTGTTGCCTGTCGCTTAATTTGTTTTCTGTCTCAAGGAAGTGTGTTAATCTTTGACATATTAGTTTTTCTAAAATTTTGACTAGTGTTAGGAGGAGACAGATAGGTCTATACGACTCCGGGAGTGTTGGATCTTTTCCGTTTTTGGCAAATAAATAACTTTTGCCGTTCTTAAAGGTGTCGGAAAGTGTTGTAGTTTGAAGCATTGAGTTGCCCAGTGTGTAATTAATTGTGGTGTCGCATCTAAGACTCTTTTCCAGATGAGATAATCAAGGTCGTCTGGTCCCGGAGCCTTATTTATGTTGAATGAATAAGTTGCATTTCTTACCTCCTCTCTTGTTGGCAGTTTTTATTTCTCAGTGCTGTTCACTGGTGTTCTAGTGTGAAAGGGCACTGGCTTATTTGGAAAGTGATGTTCTGAATCCTTG
>JAJQOW010002285.1:0-20377 GCA_037975125.1 Latrodectus hesperus | reverse complement strand
AATCATGGTAAGAAATCTAATTTTAAATTACTTATAATTTCATTATACATTTATCGATGCGCCCGTTTTGGTTTTTAATAAAGTATTATATCAAAAACCGTATTGAACATGTAAAGAAATATATTAGAAAAAATGAAAATTATATTTCGGCAATTTAGTTCATCAATATGACATATTTATTTTAAAATAAAATGAGTATGTTTAATTAAAAGTAAATTTGTTTTTTTGCATTGTTTCGAAAACAACATATTTATTAATTAATATAATTTTAATCGCGGTAAAAAATGGGAATTTGAAATTACTTATATATATACACAATTTTAATGAGATACATATTTTAAATTTATGTTAGTATTATATGAAAAAGTGTCCTGAGTATAAAGAAATATATAAGAAAGAATGGAAATTATTTTTTATACTATGAAAATTTATTCATTCAGTGCAAGTTTATTCCAAAATAATGTTCATACATCTTTGGTGGTTTTTATTTTTTTTAAAAATTGAATTTTTGTATATTATTTTCTAGGCTTGTGCGTTTCACACATACAGAAGTATGCTATACAGTTAGTGAATCGCTATTTTTTACTTGTTTTCGATTTTTTTGCGCAATTAGAAACAATAAATATTTTGTAGATAAAAGAAGTGCAATTTTTTAAAACTTTTTGTTAATTTTATGTTTTTTGCTTGGAAGAAAATCATAGTACAAGTTTAATAAAGTACAAATTAGTCAAAAAATAAAATAACACAAACATATTTTTCTTAGCACGCAAACGTTTTTTCTTATGATTTAGACAATCATAAGAAAAGCATTTGTCCAAGATTCATCATATTTGACAAATATAGTAATAAAAGTTATATTTCTGGAAAATTTCGTAAATTTAGATTGTTTTATAAGAAGAAAATTTGTAACCTAGATTAATGTCTTAAAAATATAGGAATTTCAAGTCTCTGAGATTTAATTTATTTTTGAAGTATAATTAATTAGCTGATTATAATTTTCAATTGCTTGAAACAGTATTTTTAGATATTCTTTATGTGACATACATAATTCTTCAAAATTTATTATGTAACATAAATAGTAGGAAATGTAGTTGCTTTTCAAATTTTCCAGCTCTGGTGATATTACTATTTATGTCATGCAAAGTATACTTTGTATAAAATAAATATTTTTAAAATTTTGTATCAAAGGAAGTATTTTCTTCTTCTTCTTAGAATTGGGTTTGTATGTCACTGGGCACCTCTGCTTTTATCAGCATTTTGTACCATTAACTTCAAACCCAATGTTTCCTAGTTCCAGTTGCTCGGGTCACCCACTTTATTAATAAAGTCCGATAACCCTATAATGGAGTCTAGGTGTAACTCTCTAGTATGGATGATGCCTAAAGAGGTTAATCTAGGGAGGGCAAGAGCCTCGCATTCATAAATGATATGCTCTGCCGTTTCCTCTTGCGTATGACATTTCCAGCAGATAGGGTCTTGCTGAAACAGTCCCATCTGGTCAGAGAGTCAGTCATACTAGGGATAGCTTCTTGACTTTCACCAGAAGATGGTTTATAGGTCATTTCTACCTCAAGTGAAGGATTCATTACTGCCCCTTTACAAGACTGCCTCTGAGTTCCCTTGTCTTTTTCAGCAAGGTCTACTTCAGAAGCATCACCTGCAGATGCAGAAAGGTTTGTTATTTCTTGTGTCTTTTCAGCCACAAGATAATAATTTATAAGCTCAGGTAATATAAGTCCACCCAGCATTGCCTGAGATACTGGGCAAAGCAAATTACTGCCTGAGATACTGGGCAAAGCAAATTACTGCCTGAGATACTGGGCAAAGCAAATTACTGCCTGAGATACTGGGCAAAGCAAGACTGCTGCGCTACTTATATAATGTGACTCCTGAAGCAAAGAATAATTTACTTTTAAAATTTGAATCATTTTCTCTAGCGTGTTTCGCCATGCATCTTTAGTATGCTACATCACGATATAAAGTTCAATACAATATAGCAGTACAGACACGGAAATAATACATATACGCGAATACAGCGAATACAATAAAGAGCATTTTTCTCAGTTGGTTTTCTCCATTTCAGAAGAATTCCTGTTCACTGAGATAATGTTGTTGTTGTTGTTTTTCTATGACACTTGGACAAGCCAAGCTCGCATTTGCCTTTGGCAGTGCGAATTAAGTCAATAGGGAGCGTCTTTCGTTTGGATCAGAGCACCACGAAGGCGAAAGTACGACTTTGCTCTTTTTTAAGGTGCCTCCTCATTTTGAACCACGGTCAGGTGACGAGGCCACACCTGAGCTGGCCGCCTCCTCTCCCCATCCACGCCACACCAGCGGAAGGAATTTGGACGTCACAGATTAACGTGGATACGTCCCCAACCCAATGAAGGAGAGTACACCGTGGTCACTCTCCCAACCACTGTCCGCGGTAAATGATGCTTCACTTTGCTGACCTTTCAAGAAGCGGCGTGAAGCTACTGAGCCACTGGAGCTCGAGATTATGAATTATCCTTGCGGAAACTTAACAGTGCGTCAGTCATAATTATCCAACAGCTTTACGTGCAGAGACTGTTGTTAAAGAAAGAAGTCCTGACCTACAAGGAATGCGCTACTAGCTGATCCAAGATCTATGAGAAGACATGCGTATTATAAGGGCGATGTTTATGAAGTGTTCAGCTGAACAAGTTAACGTATTTAAATAAATTATTATTACTATAAACCTCCGGTCGCCAAACATTTTGACCTCACGGACCACTAAATTCATAATTTAAATTCCGCAGATAGGATTTTAGGATAATTTCTTAGTTAAGTCCATTAATAGGATTTTTAAAGTGTTAGATATATTTACAAAAAAAATTGTGATCTAAGAATGCATAAAATGCATCTATTTAACAAAATAAAATTATTAATTGTAAACAAATTAGGAATTATTTATCATGTGAAATCATAATAAACAAAAACTGTGAAAACAAAACAATTTACAAGTGGTTTAAGTATATCAAACTTTTAGCATCATGCATTACTAGTGTGGTGATGTTCCTGCTGATTTGAAATAAAATCCCTATAAATATACTAAAATCCCAATAAAATTATAAATATTAGGTTAGAGTATACTTGAGGGTGCCCCTTGAATTCTCTCATGTTTATCGCCAAGCTGGGCGATGTTGTTCAAATTATGGTAACCCTAAACGTTATTCTGAAATCCATTCACGGTTCTGATTGGTTTTCTTCTCAGGATAAATTTAAGCAATATCTGTAGGTGATATTGGAAAATTCTGTGTACCTCAAAATGAGGATATTCCAGCAAAATAAAGTGAGTACATTTTTTCTTTTTTTATGTGCTTACTGGATTATTTTTGAAATTTCATTGTGTTTTGGCCGCCATTACTGTTTGCACAGCGTTCCGCGCGAACAGGATTGGCGCCTAACAAAATTGCCAATCTCGCCAAGGGGCACCCTTAAATATATTTTTACAAAATATTATCCCAATGAATATCAAATAAAAAAAAATTGTATATGGTTAAAGTTTAAAACCAATTACATACCAGTCTGTTTTTAATTTAATAATCCAACTAATATATTGAATGTATTTTATATTGAACTAAATACGCTGTATTGTGTGGTATTTGAAGATGGGCTATTTAAGGGTAATCCCACATATTTACATGCTTGAACTGATATACATATGTGGCATTCAGGAAAATGAAACTTTAGATGAGTGCGAATCGAGAAAAGACAAAACGTGTAGTTAATCTCAATGCAAGTTTTCTCTTTATATTGAGTATCGCAAAATATGCATTATGTATCATTCCAAAAAGCTTTATTTGTGAACACAATTATATGTTTAACTAAAAAAATCAGAGTTTTGGCGAAATAGGAAATCCGTATGTTTGAACGCAAGAAAAACATTAGGTCTCAGATTTGAAAGTCATTTTATTTTCGAATTTGAATTTAAACATCATGCAGTTGCAACCTAAGATTTAGTTACTGTTAAAGATAAACCATCTATTAATGATTGTAGTTAGTTTTTGTATTTTAAAAAAACATTTGGATTTTTGAATATTCCCAAGGTTTTTGACGGTTTTTGACGAAAATTTATGTAATTGAATCAAAATATGAAATAAAATATGATAAGACAGCAACTGCAAATATGTTCTTACTACACTACAAATTCACCTTGTTGTTATCATTTCATACGACTAAAAAGGGCTGAACGTTTGATTACTATATCAATGTACAACTAATAATAAATTAGATACGAGCATTCCTATTTCGCAAGAGTAAAATAAATAATTTATCATTGGTATTTAGCATTTCTCATAAAATTAATAATAACGACAATCAAAAAGAGACAGCACATTAGTTAAGCAAATGACTTTGTTCCTCCTATAAAATTCTATTTCGTTACAAATAAATTTAAGATAGTTAATATTCTAATTTAAATCTTAAGTAATTATTGAGGTCATATAACACATCAAATCATTTATTAAAACAACAATGAATTCAGAAAATAGAGTACAAATTAGAACTGAAATAATTGGTCCTAATAAGCAGGCATATGCTTGAGATAAGAGCAAATTTACTATTTCCTTGTTTAAGCTGAAATATCAGCTCATTTTTTTGCTATATTTTCTTGAGTTGCAGGTGTTTTTTATTCCTTCTTTCTTACCTGACATAAAATTTATGTCAAACATCTAAGCTTTCATAGAGTTACTGGGGAAATGAAAGTTTCCTGGCTTTTCTGACGCGTTGGCATCCGAGATATAAAATTTGCTTCAAATACCATTTGCAAAAATCGACAAAATATTTAAAATGATAATTTCTAATTTATCCGGTGCATAAAATATTTATTTTGTGCATATTGAAATTCACATCAAACCAACAATTAAAATATTTGAGTCATATTATTTATACAAAGCCTGGATTTAGAAACTATCATTAAACTTCTTATTACTTCGGGTGATGAGGATAATGACACAGATATAAAATCAACCATAATTTCTATAACTGTTTTTAAAATAAACTTACTTAAAATCATTCTTTAAACAGCTCCTTTTTTTAATTATTAAGCATTTCCTGTAATAATCATTTATTTACTTGATTACTAAGTTTTTTTATCATTAGCCTCACCTTTAGTACTACATAAATTACAATTGATTGTTCTAATCACCAATAATTTCATGAAATGAATTTAGAAGCTCAGTAGTATAACACTTATTATCAATAATTGTTTCTTTTTAAATACTTTAGTAGTATGAAATGATGGAAAATATAAAGCGTAATACTTTATATTTTCCATCATTTTACACTACTATAGAAATTATTTAAGAGAATAAAGTAATTATTACTAATTTTGATAACATAAAACTTTTTCTTAATTTTAGAATGTATTAATTAAGCATTTCTGTAGCTACATATAGTATGAAATTCATTTACTATTCATGTACCTGATAAGTTTAACAAGTTATTATTGCTGATAAGAATAATTAAAAAAGAAAATAATAATATTTTCATATGAAACTTTTATATATATTTTAATAATATTTTTATTTAATTGACATTTTTAAAAGAAATTAATTTTTACATTCTTGTATTAAATAATAAATAATTACTACTTAAAAATTACTAATTTTAATTATAAATTGATAAAAGTTTATTCATGCATTCATAAAACAATTAATGTGAAAGTAGTACAGAGTTGTTTTTAGAACATATCAAGATTAGAAATGTATTTACTGTATAAGAGATAACAAATAGATATTTAATCAAAAAACTTAATTGAGATAAATGCTTTTATTTGTGATACTGAAATGAAAGCAGTTTTAGTTTAACCCTTATCGTGTAAGAAATACAAAGGGAAATTAATACTTATTTTCGTGTAAAGTCACTTGTTAAAGAAACTAGAAAAGCGATTCTGTTCAAAACTATCCCGAAACAATTTAGGCTGAGATTAATAATGACGAAGAGATAAAAACAAATCGAGATCTTTATTAGATCGAAGTGTTCTAATCTGTATAGATTTACGAATACGTTGAATTAATTGACAAGGAATTATAGAAACCAAACTTGGAAAGGAACAAAGGAGGGTATATATGCCTTTAAAAGAACTATAGTACAAAAAAAAATTAATACCGAAATAGTAAGAAGCACATAAAAATAATCGTAATGAATTGAAAAAAAATTGTAAAAACAATTGTAATGATATATATATATATATATATATATATATATATATATATATATATATATATATATATATATATATATATATATATATATATATATATATAAATATTGCTCCTTCAAATTTGTCTGTTCATATCCATATTTGCAATTGCAAAATAAATTTTAAGTATATATCCTCATGTGTGAAGTTACAATCTTTTTATATTCAAATGCGAATAAAAAATGATTACTTGCTTAAAAGGTATCCAAAATTTCTGAACGATGAAAATTCTATTTTTTAATAATTTACAATTACTTTTATTTAAAGGATTTGCCATAAATATCACACCCATAAACTCCACAATGAAAAAATACTTTAACCAAACTTGATTTAGCCAAAGAAGCGATGCAATGTAGTCAATTGCTTTGGAAATCAGGACTAAAAAAACGAAGAATAAAAAAAACTTTGGAGTTTCCTAATACATATGTCTATATGTTGAAGCTTTGTCGTAGAAAATATCTAAAGCGGTACTTGGGCAAGCCAAGCTCGCTATGCCTTTTGGCTATGCGGAAAGACCTTAATTTGGTGTGTTATAGTATTGACTTTTTATTGTACTCTCATGATCGCATATTTTTGTTACTTTCAAGAGTAATGAAATATTCTATTCTAAAACATATTACAAAATTCTCTATCGATGAGTTGTCAACAACGAAAAAATGTTGTTGTTGTTTACTAATGACACTTGGACAAGCCAAGCTCGCTATGCTATGCGATTCAAGTCAAAGGGAAGCGTCTTTCGTTTTTAATCAGAGCACCATGAAGGTGAAAGTACAACTTTGCACTACACACTTGCCATACCCGTTTATAGGGTAGGCAACCATTCCCACCTCATTCATACAAGGAAAGTACAAAGACAGGATAGATAGAGAGAGAAAGTTCATCCATGCCCGAACCCAGGACCTCCTTATCCGCAGTCAGGCGCGCTGACCACTAGACAAGTTGGGCGGCATATCAAAAGCTAAAAACGTAAAACAGAATGCTGAGATATAGGGTCTGTCCGTCTGCTCAAACAACGATGATTTTGTTGAAGGAAGCGTTACACATTTTTAAGCTTAATACTATTCAAACTTAATACTATTAAAACCATTCCCACCTCATTCATACAAGGAAAGGACAAAGACAGGATAGATAGAGAGAGAAAGTACATCCATGCCCGAACCGGGATTCGAACCTAGGACCTCCTTATCCGCAGTCAGGCGCGCTGACCACTAGACAAGTTGGGCGGCATATCTAAAGCTAAAAACGTAAAACAGAATGCTGAGATATAGGGTCTGTCCGTCTGCTCAAACAACGATGATTTTGTTGAAGGAAGCGTTACACATTTTTAAGCTTAATACTATTCAAACTTAATACTATTAAAACCATTCCCACCTCATTCATACAAGGAAAGGACAAAGACAGGATAGATAGAGAGAGAAAGTACATCCATGCCTGAACCGGGATTCGAACCCAGAACCTCCTTATCCGCAGTCAGGCGCGCTGACCACTAGACAAGTTGGGCGGCATATCTAAAGCTAAAAACGTAAAACAGAATGGTGAGATATAGGGTCTGTCCGTCTGCTCAAACAACGATGATTTTGTTGAAGGAAGCGTTACACATTTTTAAGCTTAATACTATTCAAACTTAATACTATTAAAACCATTCCCACCTCATTCATACAAGGAAAGGACAAAGACAGGATAGATAGAGAGAGAAAGTACATCCATGCCCGAACCGGGATTCGAACCCAGGACCTCCTTATCCGCAGTCAGGCGCGCTGACCACTAGACAAGTTGGGCGGCATATCTAAAGCTAAAAACGTAAAACAGAATGCTGAGATATAGGGTCTGTCCGTCTGCTCAAACAACGATGATTTTGTTGAAGGAAGCGTTACACATTTTTAAGCTTAATACTATTCAAACTTAATACTATTAAAACCATTCCCACCTCATTCATACAAGGAAAGGACAAAGACAGGATAGATAGAGAGAGAAAGTACATCCATGCCCGAACCGGGATTCGAACCCAGGACCTCCTTATCCGCAGTCAGGCGCGCTGACCACTAGACAAGTTGGGCGGCATATCTAAAGCTAAAAACGTAAAACAGAATGCTGAGATATAGGGTCTGTCCGTCTGCTCAAACAACGATGATTTTGTTGAAGGAAGCGTTACACATTTTTAAGCTTAATACTATTCAAACTTAATACTAGTAAAACCATTCACACCTCATTCATACAAGGAAAGGACAAAGACAGGATAGATAGAGAGAGAAAGTACATCCATGCCCGAACCGGGATTCGAACCCAGGACCTCCTTATCCGCAGTCAGGCGCGCTGACCACTAGACAAGTTGGGCGGCATATCTAAAGCTAAAAACGTAAAACAGAATGCTGAGATATAGGGTCTGTCCGTCTGCTCAAACAACGATGATTTTGTTGAAGGAAGCGTTACACATTTTTAAGCTTAATACTATTCAAACTTAATACTATTAAAACCATTCACACCTCATTCATACAAGGAAAGGACAAAGACAGGATAGATAGAGAGAGAAAGTACATCCACGCCCGAACCGGGATTCGAACCCAGGACCTCCTTATCCGCAGTCAGGCGCGCTGACCACTAGACAAGTTGGGCGGCATATCTAAAGCTAAAAACGTAAAACAGAATGCTGAGATATAGGGTCTGTCCGTCTGCTCAAACAACGATGATTTTGTTGAAGGAAGCGTTACACATTTTTAAGCTTAATACTATTCAAACTTAATACTATTAAAACCATTCCCACCTCATTCATACAAGGAAAGGACAAAGACAGGATAGATAGAGAGAGAAAGTACATCCATGCCCGAACCGGGATTCGAACCCAGGACCTCCTTATCCGCAGTCAGGCGCGCTGACCACTAGACAAGTTGGGCGGCATATCTAAAGCTAAAAACGTAAAACAGAATGCTGAGATATAGGGTCTGTCCGTCTCCTCAAACAACGATGATTTTGTTGAAGGAAGCGTTACACATTTTTAAGCTTAATACTATTCAAACTTAATACTATTAAAACCATTCACACCTCATTCATACAAGGAAAGGACAAAGACAGGATAGATAGAGAGAGAAAGTACATCCATGCCCGAACCGGGATTCGAACCCAGGACCTCCTTATCCGCAGTCAGGCGCGCTGACCACTAGACAAGTTGGGCGGCATATCTAAAGCTAAAAACGTAAAACAGAATGCTGAGATATAAGGTCTGTCCGTCTGCTCAAACAACGATGATTTTGTTGAAGGAAGCGTTACACATTTTTAAGCTTAATACTATTCAAACTTAATACTATTAAAACCATTCCCACCTCATTCATACAAGGAAAGGACAAAGACAGGATAGATAGAGAGAGAAAGTACATCCATGCCCGAACCGGGATTCGAACCCAGGACCTCCTTATCCGCAGTCAGGCGCGCTGACCACTAGACAAGTTGGGCGGCATACCTAAAGCTAAAAACGTAAAACAGAATGCTGAGATATAGGGTCTGTCCGTCTGCTCAAACAACGATGATTTTGTTGAAGGAAGCGTTACACATTTTTAAGCTTAATACTATTCAAACTTAATACTATTAAAACCATTCACACCTCATTCATACAAGGAAAGGACAAAGACAGGATAGATAGAGAGAGAAAGTACATCCATGCCCGAACCGGGATTCGAACCCAGGACCTCCTTATCCGCAGTCAGGCGCGCTGACCACTAGACAAGTTGGGCGGCATATCTAAAGCTAAAAACGTAAAACAGAATGCTGAGATATAGGGTCTGTCCGTCTGCTCAAACAACGATGATTTTGTTGAAGGAAGCGTTACACATTTTTAAGCTTAATACTATTCAAACTTAATACTATTAAAACCATTCACACCTCATTCATACAAGGAAAGGACAAAGACAGGATAGATAGAGAGAGAAAGTACATCCATGCCCGAACCGGGATTCGAACCCAGGACCTCCTTATCCGCAGTCAGGCGCGCTGACCACTAGACAAGTTGGGCGGCATATCTAAAGCTAAAAACGTAAAACAGAATGCTGAGATATAAGGTCTGTCCGTCTGCTCAAACAACGATGATTTTGTTGAAGGAAGCGTTACACATTTTTAAGCTTAATACTATTCAAACTTAATACTATTAAAACCATTCCCACCTCATTCATACAAGGAAAGGACAAAGACAGGATAGATAGAGAGAGAAAGTACATCCATGCCCGAACCGGGATTCGAACCCAGGACCTCCTTATCCGCAGTCAGGCGCGCTGACCACTAGACAAGTTGGGCGGCATACCTAAAGCTAAAAACGTAAAACAGAATGCTGAGATATAGGGTCTGTCCGTCTGCTCAAACAACGATGATTTTGTTGAAGGAAGCGTTACACATTTTTAAGCTTAATACTATTCAAACTTAATACTATTAAAACCATTCACACCTCATTCATACAAGGAAAGGACAAAGACAGGATAGATAGAGAGAGAAAGTACATCCATGCCCGAACCGGGATTCGAACCCAGGACCTCCTTATCCGCAGTCAGGCGCGCTGACCACTAGACAAGTTGGGCGGCATATCTAAAGCTAAAAACGTAAAACAGAATGCTGAGATATAGGGTCTGTCCGTCTGCTCAAACAACGATGATTTTGTTGAAGGAAGCGTTACACATTTTTAAGCTTAATACTATTCAAACTTAATACTATTAAAACCATTCCCACCTCATTCATACAAGGAAAGGACAAAGACAGGATAGATAGAGAGAGAAAGTACATCCACGCCCGAACCGGGATTCGAACCCAGGACCTCCTTATCCGCAGTCAGGCGCGCTGACCACTAGACAAGTTGGGCGGCATATCTGAAGCTAAAAACGTAAAACAGAATGCTGAGATATAGGGTCTGTCCGTCTGCTCAAACAACGATGATTTTGTTGAAGGAAGCGTTACACATTTTTAAGCTTAATACTATTCAAACTTAATACTATTAAAACCATTCACACCTCATTCATACAAGGAAAGGACAAAGACAGGATAGATAGAGAGAGAAAGTACATCCATGCCCGAACCGGGATTCGAACCCAGGACCTCCTTATCCGCAGTCAGGCGCGCTGACCACTAGACAAGTTGGGCGGCATATCTAAAGCTAAAAACGTAAAACAGAATGCTGAGATATAGGGTCTGTCCGTCTGTTCAAACAACGATGATTTTGTTGAAGGAAGCGTTACACATTTTTAAGCTTAATACTATTCAAACTTAATACTATTAAAACCATTCCCACCTCATTCATACAAGGAAAGGACAAAGACAGGATAGATAGAGAGAGAAAGTACATCCATGCCCGAACCGGGATTCGAACCCAGGACCTCCTTATCCGCAGTCAGGCGCGCTGACCACTAGACAAGTTGGGCGGCATATCTAAAGCTAAAAACGTAAAACAGAATGCTGAGATATAGGGTCTGTCCGTCTGCTCAAACAACGATGATTTTGTTGAAGGAAGCGTTACACATTTTTAAGCTTAATACTATTCAAACTTAATACTATTAAAACCATTCACACCTCATTCATACAAGGAAAGGACAAAGACAGGATAGATAGAGAGAGAAAGTACATCCATGCCCGAACCGGGATTCGAACCCAGGACCTCCTTATCCGCAGTCAGGCGCGCTGACCACTAGACAAGTTGGGCGGCATATCTAAAGCTAAAAACGTAAAACAGAATGCTGAGATATAGGGTCTGTCCGTCTGCTCAAACAACGATGATTTTGTTGAAGGAAGCGTTACACATTTTTAAGCTTAATACTATTCAAACTTAATACTATTAAAACCATTCCCACCTCATTCATACAAGGAAAGGACAAAGACAGGATAGATAGAGAGAGAAAGTACATCCATGCCCGAACCGGGATTCGAACCCAGGACCTCCTTATCCGCAGTCAGGCGCGCTGACCACTAGACAAGTTGGGCGGCATATCTAAAGCTAAAAACGTAAAACAGAATGCTGAGATATAGGGTCTGTCCGTCTGCTCAAACAACGATGATTTTGTTGAAGGAAGCGTTACACATTTTTAAGCTTAATACTATTCAAACTTAATACTATTAAAACCATTCCCACCTCATTCATACAAGGAAAGGACAAAGACAGGATAGATAGAGAGAGAAAGTACATCCATGCCCGAACCGGGATTCGAACCCAGGACCTCCTTATCCGCAGTCGGGCGCGCTGACCACTAGACAAGTTGGGCGGCATATCTAAAGCTAAAAACGTAAAACAGAATGCTGAGATATAGGGTCTGTCCGTCTGCTCAAACAACGATGATTTTGTTGAAGGAAGCGTTACACATTTTTAAGCTTAATACTATTCAAACTTAATACTATTAAAACCATTCCCACCTCATTCATACAAGGAAAGGACAAAGACAGGATAGATAGAGAGAGAAAGTACATCCATGCCCGAACCGGGATTCGAACCCAGGACCTCCTTATCCGCAGTCAGGCGCGCTGACCACTAGACAAGTTGGGCGGCATATCTAAAGCTAAAAACGTAAAACAGAATGCTGAGATATAGGGTCTGTCCGTCTGCTCAAACAACGATGATTTTGTTGAAGGAAGCGTTACACATTTTTAAGCTTAATACTATTCAAACTTAATACTATTAAAACCATTCCCACCTCATTCATACAAGGAAAGGACAAAGACAGGATAGATAGAGAGAGAAAGTACATCCATGCCCGAACCGGGATTCGAACCCAGGACCTCCTTATCCGCAGTCAGGCGCGCTGACCACTAGACAAGTTGGGCGGCATATCTAAAGCTAAAAACGTAAAACAGAATGCTGAGATATAGGGTCTGTCCGTCTGCTCAAACAACGATGATTTTGTTGAAGGAAGCGTTACACATTTTTAAGCTTAATACTATTCAAACTTAATACTATTAAAACCATTCCCACCTCATTCATACAAGGAAAGGACAAAGACAGGATAGATAGAGAGAGAAAGTACATCCATGCCCGAACCGGGATTCGAACCCAGGACCTCCTTATCCGCAGTCAGGCGCGCTGACCACTAGACAAGTTGGGCGGCATATCTAAAGCTAAAAACGTAAAACAGAATGCTGAGATATAGGGTCTGTCCGTCTGCTCAAACAACGATGATTTTGTTGAAGGAAGCGTTACACATTTTTAAGCTTAATACTATTCAAACTTAATACTATTAAAACCATTCCCACCTCATTCATACAAGGAAAGGACAAAGACAGGATATATAGAGAGAGAAAGTACATCCATGCCCGAACCGGGATTCGAACCCAGGACCTCCTTATCCGCAGTCAGGCGCGCTGACCACTAGACAAGTTGGGCGGCATATCTAAAGCTAAAAACGTAAAACAGAATGCTGAGATATAGGGTCTGTCCGTCTGCTCAAACAACGATGATTTTGTTGAAGGAAGCGTTACACATTTTTAAGCTTAATACTATTCAAACTTAATACTATTAAAACCATTCCCACCTCATTCATACAAGGAAAGGACAAAGACAGGATATATAGAGAGAGAAAGTACATCCATGCCCGAACCGGGATTCGAACCCAGGACCTCCTTATCCGCAGTCAGGCGCGCTGACCACTAGACAAGTTGGGCGGCATATCTAAAGCTAAAAACGTAAAACAGAATGCTGAGATATAAGGTCTGTCCGTCTGCTCAAACAACGATGATTTTGTTGAAGGAAGCGTTACACATTTTTAAGCTTAATACTATTCAGATATCTATCATCCATCATTGCACTATTGGAAATTAAAGCAATAGTTATTTAATGTTGATAGTTAAGAAAATGTGGTTGTCTTTAAAATATTCATACATCCAAAACTGAATGGTTCGTAGAGATGTAGACTTGATTCAATTTGTCGAATTTTTTTTTTATGTTTGTAATAAAAAATAACCTTTAAAATAGTTACTGCGTGAAAGAAGACTGTCTAAACAATGGACAGAAAGTTTTGATTTTGAAATGCATTTTTATTAACAAGCAATTTATTCTTCTAGAAAATGATGGTAAACCTGAATTTCCATCTATTCTAAAATGTAATAAAAACTTACATTGTAAATAAGAAATTTCACTAATTTAGAGTTCATTACTTCTTTAAGAAACATAGATATATGTTCAATTTATTTAGGTATAACACTCATATTGGTCATATCACAAACGTACTCATTATATAGTTATTAAAAATATTAAAAAAAACAATATGGCTTCTGTGAGCAGGTTACTGAAAAATTCATTATTATAGTCAATGTAAAAAACTAAAAACCTATTCTTATTTATTGTTCTTGTTCTTGGACATGACAAGCAATAATATATTAAGTCATGGATTTCTAGATGGTAATCTTTTTCAGAGATTGTACTTGCGCAGTTGTTTACGAAAAATATTTGACTACATTTAAAAATAATGAAGTTCAAATTTTTACTTCTTATAATTAAATTATCAAATCAGTTCAATTGCTGTTTTAGAAACACAAAAATAAAAAATAATATTGAAGAAATTTAAATTTATCATTATTATTTAAGAATATAAAAACCAAAAAGAAAACATGTAAAATATTTTTTGAAAGAGGTGAAACATTCAAAAATTTCTGTTAATAGTTTTATAAACTAATATTAATACAATTCTTTAACAAACAGCTGCAGTAAAACTTGAATTTTTTGTTTTGTTACTCATAAAAGTTAAAAAAAATTATAATTAATATTTTAATATTTTCTTATTTAAAAATATAGTTAATAGGTCTTCTAACTTCATTGCATTTAGTATTTTCTTTAAAATAATAAGATTTATTATCTGAGGATTATTCAGTTATAAAATTCGATAATAAATAGATAAAGCTATATCGCTGAGAATCATTTTTAGAAACTTGGAATTGCTGAAAAATATTAATTTTATGGTATTAAAGTATACACATGAATCTATGAATTCGCATGAATTCATTTAATAAAAAATATTCAAACATGGAATTATGAAGCAATTATGTTGTCCCTTTCAATGAATTTCTTCAAAATTTACTTCAAGTTTCTACTTCTGATAAAGAGAAAGACAAATAATTTATTGAGATTTTGAAATCAATGCATTACTTGGAAAATTAATGACTGTTTTCAAAATAAAGCTTTCAAAATTTTCTTCAATGAAAAAGAATTTTAATTGTCTAATTATGTAGTCATTTTCCTAGAATGTTTTCATTTACCCCAAAATTTAAATAATTAATTGAGAGTCAAGAAAACAAAGAGTTAATAACGGGACAGACATACTATCATCTTTTATGAAATATTTTCTTTTCTCTATGAATCTGATTACAGTTAGAAACAATAAACGTCAATCAATGGGAAACAGAATAATGTTGCCCAATTTGTGAAATTACTTTTAATAATAATTATTTTAATCATGAATCCTGTCATTTATTTTAACATGTTGAATAAACATTTTATTTTAAAAGTTCTTTTCAACTTATTGTCAGAACATAACCTTTTGTTATACACTTTTTTCAAATTTCTTTTGAAGTTAATGGATGTGGACCTCAAATTTGTGAAAAACATGATTGATCATCGTTATTTTTATGCAATCTTGATAAAAATATTTTATGCTCATTTTTATTTTATTTTGAGAGTTTTCAATAGCTGGGAAATAAAAATAAAAGATATTTTTGGTTCAAATTTTAGCAAAATTACTCCGCATATAAAAATATTTTTGAGTGATATTTTATAATAGTTAAGTATTAAACACATAACTTTTAAATACAAATTTTGTACTTATTCATCTAACCAATTTTTAAAAAGTAAACAATAATAAAATACTAAATAATAATTAGTAAAAAATAATATTTTGATGATAGTTAAATAAATTCTAATTAAAATGCATATATTGAGAATAAAAATAAATCTAGATGAAAATGCAGAATTCCAAGAATTTTGCTATGTTAAAGAAAGTTGTGTGTGATTTCTTAAATATATAATATTTATGGGTTTTTTTAAATTTTTTATTCGATTATATATATATATATATATATATATATATATATATATATATATATATATATATACATATATATATATATATATATATATATATATAATATTTGTATGCCCTTGTTTATGTAGTTTAATATTATCTATACTTTATTTATAGAATGTAAAATGTTAATGTAGAAAAATTTATTTTTAAAAGTATAAATTTTTTGAGAAATATACAGTGAAATCCAAAAAATGATTCAATAATATTCTCTCTATAGATTTTACTTAATTACACTGATGTATAAATGTTATATTAAAATTTTATCTACTTGAGCAAGTGTATCAAAAATGAAATTAAATATCAATTAATTGTTTTAAATTTTACTTCTAATCCTATAAAATGAATTCCGTGAGTATTTATTAATGGTTATTTCGTTTTTTTCCATAGCATACACTTATATATTTGTATCCTACTTATAGAATATCCACATACAGTATCAATTTTATATAATATGGAAATTTTATCTTAAGGCGAATGCTTTATGATAAATAATTTTTGTTCTGTGTTCAAAAAGGAAAAAGTTTTCTTAAAGAAAAAATTCTGTTTACAATGTCCTTCTTTTGTAATACTATTGAAATGCTGTGTAACTCTTAAATATGTACTAAATATTCTACAATGATAAATGGTTTTCTAACTTTAAAATTATATTTATTAAATAAACTGATATAATGATTCATTTAAATTTTAAAATGTTACATTTTCTCTTTCATAAACATAAGTTATGTGTCACATGTACAGGGTGATTATAAAAAAACTTTGCCAACATCTGCACTTCTAGCGTCCATTCTATTTAACCGATCAAGATGATATTTCAAATATAGTTCTTTTGAGATATGCGCTCGAGATTCTGTGAATGGCAACACAGTGGCCCTCGCGGTTACAGTTATAGTGACAGAAACTCGAAATTTTCGAATGGCAACGTCTACTTTTTACCATCGCAAAATGTTCAGCACATGCGAAAACCCTAAATAGCGTTGAAACAGTACCGATATGTCTAAAAACGGACGTGTTCTGCAAACACAAAAAAGGGTTCTGAAAACCGGCCAATAAAACACGATCTGGGCGCACGCAATAAATTTGCATGTGACAGAGTCAAGAAACCAATCACAGAACGCCGGTCGCCAGATATTCAGCGTAGGAAACCTATAAAATACCAAGCGGGTATGCGAAGTCGTCATTCGAGAACTCGCACATGCCGACGATATGAGTCTTCCTAAGAAAGTTCGCGGTGAATTGATCAAACTCTATTACCAAAATGGGATGAACGCTGCGGAAGCCTTGCGTGTGTATCGCCGCAATCATCGACAACGACGCGGCCCATGTACTCTGCAAGCTCTGCGTGATTTAGTGCGGAAATTCGAAGATACAGGCTGCACCTGTGACAAACAGCGCTCCGGACGGCCAACTGTTTCTGAGGACGTTGTCATGGAAGTGCACCATACAGTGACTGCAGGACACACAGAAACCGCAAGAGGCATAGCGCGCGTGTTGGATATTCCGAACTCAACGGTCCGCAAGCTCTTGCGCTCGGTACTTCACATGTTTCCCTATCGGTTCCAGCGCGTCCAGATGTTGGAGCCGGGTGACCCACAACAACGTCTGGACTTCGCAAATGCATTTTTGTTACGATATGATGCGGATAACGACTGGCCACTTCGCATACTATGGACGGACGAGGCGCATTTCACCTTAAATGGCAGCATTAACACAAAGAATTGTGTGCACTGGGGAGAGACGAATCCTCATGCTGTGGCACCAGTACCATTATTTGACGCCAAAGTGACTGCGTGGTGCGGCATTACAGCTACATTTGTTCTGGGCCCGTTCTTCTTTGAGGAAACGACCCCGACTGGCCCTGCAACATGTTCTGTAACGGGCCCTCGGTATGCAGCCATGCTGAAAAATTATGTCTTACCGGAGTTGCGTCGGCTGAATGCACTCAATGACATTGTTTGGATGCAAGATGGCGCACCTCCACATATAGCGAGGTCAGTTAAAAGGCTCCTGTATCAGCATTTTGGTGATCGCATCATCTCACGCTATTATCCTTTTCCGTGGCCTGCGCGATCCCCAGATCTGACGCCTATGGATTTCTGGTTTTGGGGCTATCTCAAATCCAGAGTTTATCTGTGCAATCCTCAAACATTGTCGGACTTAAAGGATTCTATACGGCGTGAGATTGGAAACATCCCTCGTGCCATGTTGCGTGCAGCGACATTGTCCACCATCTCCCGCATGCAATGCGTAATTGCCTGTGATGGCACTCATGTGGAAAATGTTTGAAATTAATAAAGATTTTTTTCTCTATGTGTTCTCATCATTGAGCAGTGTCTTGTCTCTGTCGTATGCATTATTCCTCCGTGCGCCTTGAAGAACTGTTTGTATGTGTATAACACGTCGGTTTTCGGACATATCGGTACCGTTTCAACGCTATTTAGGGTTTTCGCATGTGCTGAACATTTTGCGATGGTAAAAAGTAGGCGTTGCCATTCGAAAATTTCGAGTTTCTGTCACTATAACTGTAACCGCGAGGGCCACTGTGTTGCCATTCGCAGAATCTCGAGCGCATATCTCAAAAGAACTATATTTGAAGTATCATCTTGATCGGTTAAATAGAATGGACGCTAGAAGTGGAGATGTTGGCAAAGTTTTTTTATAATCACCCTGTATTTAAAAGTCTGAACGTTTTATAATTCACTAATATATATAACCTATAGAAATATCACCGCAGAATCGATAAAATATAAGTTAACGTAATCTTTGCAAAATATTCCTTTTGTTATAATTCTGTTAAAACAATGGACAATATTTTAAAAAATTATAATCTATATGCATTGTAAAATTAAAAAAAAACATTAAATATCTTTTAGAATTCAGGTTATTTGCGTTATACAAAATTCACTACTGAAACTATGTTATAAAAAGTATTCTCCATATAATGGAATTA
Source organism: Latrodectus hesperus (assembly GCA_037975125.1). NCBI lineage: Eukaryota > Metazoa > Arthropoda > Arachnida > Araneae > Theridiidae > Latrodectus > Latrodectus hesperus. The sequence continues at coordinate 1,173 of JAJQOW010002285.1, read as the reverse complement.
TTCAACAGTTTTTATACTACATCGGATATTTTTAAAGAAATGATTATATAAATGAAAAATCATCTGTTATATGTTAGGACAACCGGAAGTCCACATTAAGTGTTTTTTGTGTAATTGCACATTTAAAAGTGTGTAATTGCACATTTAAAAGAAACTTAATTTGATAGCATGTTCTCCCAATTAGAATAAAATTGTTTTATATTAAATAAAATACTTTGTACATTGTTAAATCCATGAGAAATAAATTTTTATGTATTTTTGTGTGTTTTATTACTATAGTGAACTCTAGAAACATTATTCCTTCCGAACTGATGTTTTTTGAGCGGATTTTGAAAATAAAATTTAATAAATAAAAAGAAAATTAAGAAGTATATGTACATAATCTTTTTTTTATAAAATATCAAAGCTCACCAAAAGGATGTGTCCCATTGTGATGAAATTTCATAGGGAAATATAGAGTTTAATAAAGCAAGCCAATGACAAAATTTTCAAGGCCAATAATGAATCTGAATTGTGCTCGTAGAGTGAATTTCTGTAGAGCAATTCGCAAAGTATAAAACTGATAATAGAGGCGGAAAATTTAACTTTTTTTCATTTTCGCCATTCTGATTTGCTAAAAAAAGATTGAGGCAATCACGACGTTTTTGAAGACCTTATGGGCAACTGACGTAATACGAACGTGATCGCTTTGCCAAAATGCGTCTTCTTCTATTTTCCAATCCCCTTTGTTTAGCTGGGTTAAACTAGGTCCATGACGTCGTGAACCTCCAGAAAGTCTATGACTAGCAAAGGTGATTCGAAGATGTCCTCTTTATTAAGTCCCAGGCAAAAGATAATATGTTCCGGAGACGCACTCGCCGAGTTGCATTTGGGACAAGGCACGTAGCATTTACGTCCTTCGCAGAATGATATGGAACAATGATGTCCACTTCGAAAGCGGGTGATGGTAGTCTGGTTCCACTTGTCGCATTTAAAAGTGAGGAGCCTCCCGGTGAGTAGCTTTGGTACCAAGGGTGGAAGTGACCAAATGGCTTGGTTGATCTTCTTGGCACGGGAGTAGAGTTCAAGGAAGGTAAGTGGGGTGGACATCATGGATGGGGAAATGTGCTGCTTCCGTTCTCTGGAGCACCGACCGACGGCGGAAGACTGACTTGGCTCCTTCACCTACAAACC
>JAJQOW010002284.1:0-20402 GCA_037975125.1 Latrodectus hesperus | reverse complement strand
AAGGACATATAGCACGTGCTATAGCAACAAAAATTTAAAAATAAGAAATTAATCATTAATTAACATTCCAAACCAGGGGGTGGTATTAAGTCAACTGCTTTATGTTCTCCTTACTTGTCCATTTTGTTCATGTAGATGACGTTTGAGGACATACTTTCCTATGTGAAATCAATAGGTTTCCTAATGTATAAACTACCTCTCTCCACTAAATGTGTACGATGAATTTTGAATCACCTTGTATATATATATATATATATATATATATATATATATATATATATATATATATATATATATATATATATATATATATATATATATATATATATATATATATGTATGTATGATTGTGTGATAAAGAGCTAAGGTCTAAGTTTGAGCTTAAATAATTCAAAATCTGAATTGTCAATTTTAATAGAAATCATCAAATTATAAGTCTAATATTGTTTTTATCATTTATCAACATATGATTCTGCTCTTTAGTCAATCTAAATTCATATGCAAGTAAGCAAAACACATGCATCATATTCCAAGATAACCAGAGCCATCTAAGCTAGATTTTTAGATGTTCATCTAAAATGGATGAATTCTCATTTTTTTACCTCCTCGTTTCCATGAAAATGAGGAATATAGATAGTCAAAAAAGTCTTTTTTTTCGACAATAGGTTCCAGATTATTATTTCAGAGATCTCATCTCAACCACTATCTAATATAAGTGATCTAAAATTGACAAGAAAAATTAAACAACTCAATCGATCGTACTGTATATTATATATATTTAGAAGTTTGCTTCCCCATATCATTTTTGGTCACAGCAAGCACTGTTTTTTTGTTAGGGATCTTCTTCCCTTCTTTACTAAACAAGCTTGTTGTACCCTTATTTACACAAATTTAAGGATTAATAAGTCCTTTCAATTATTATGTCACTGAATGTGATTTAATATCTCCTGGCACATTGCTTCTTTTTCCGAGAAATGCTTCAATATCTGGTAACAATATTTATATAACAAATTGTTCAGGGCTAAGCTTTAAAATACATAAAATATTCTGCTGGACTACATATGGAAACCAATTATTTACCTATCATTTCAAGAATATTATTAATTTGACATTTAATAATGTTTATCCATGACTACTTATGTATAATTTTGTTTTGTGAATTTGCTATTTGTAAATTTTTTGACGACACGGACTTTCACTATTGTAGAATAATTCTGAATATCGAGAATACGATTACTCTGAGTTATGATTCTTAACACTTTTTGGTATTATATTTTCATAATTATTTGCCATATTGACATTTTTTCTGTACTTTGAGATTCTCAGGTTCCGTGAGTCAACTTGATACTTTTAACACCAAGTATTGTTTACTTTTACTTTATTTGTATCTTAAGGGAACAGCCCAGATAATTGTCAAATCTTCTGACGGATGTAAAATAGCGCAGAAGCAAATATTATGTCTCCAATTTTTCAACAATGCTGGAACTGAACAAGGTGAAAAAAATATAATTTTGAATAGAACCCTTACAGCATAATTATAGAAACTATAATAAATCTAATAATCATGGAATACGCTCAGAAAATTAATAAGGCAACTCAAAATGAGCTACAAATTTCCCTCTAGGTGCTATCTATTGTCTTATATTTACTTGGCGAGCTTGCCTGGTTATAGCGCGAAGAATACATTGATGCTTAGAGTCTTTTTGAAAAGAAATTAATTATATTCAATTATTTAAGCTCGATTACCTATGTTTTGGCCATTAAGTTTGATTGGCAATAATTTTATGTTCAACATTTTAGCTTTTATAAAGAAAAATGAGCGTTTAATTTAACATATCTTTAAAATATTATCTGCAACAAAGAAAATATCGTACTTTTATAAGAGAAATTCCTACAATTAAAGATGGCCGTTGGTTTTCATTTTTATCAATAGAAAAAATTTAGAGCAATTTAGAATTTAGAGAAAATTTAGAAAAATTTAGAGAGAAAAAATCCTATGAGCAATTATTTATAACCTTAATGAAAATTTTCTTTTAATTTTTTTTTTTGCTACATACCTTCATTTCATCAGACTAAATTGAATTCTTAATGATTTTAGACAATTTGCAATTAATCATTGCTATGTAAATGACAAATTATCGTACTTTAAGAAAAATTCTTTGAAAATATAAATATTATTAAAAAGTCGTTTGGTTTTTTTTCAGTTGCCAAATTCTTTTCCTTATTTAAAAATGCAGAAATAAATGCACGTGTACTAGATTTTTGGTCACAATCAATCTGCTTAAGATTGTTATCTATAAATTAAATAGTCGTGCTTATTTCTTCCCTCACAATTTTTTAAAGAAAGTAAATATGTCGTTTATTTTATTAGCGAAATAAAATAATAATCAAAGAAATCGTTACCATTTGTAAATGATAGCATATAGTTGTAGAAAACAAACTTTGTTATTGCAAAAATAAATTCGAAGAATAATTTTATAATATTCTAATAAAAAGGAACAAAAGTATTCTTAAAAGAATAACCTAGGAAAACTTTTGTAACTACCATTACTACTTCGATTTTAATTGTCGAAGACTATTTGTATTGCAATGGTTTAAACATCCATATTTAAATAATGTTTTCAACATTTTTCAAAAAAACAAAAGAGAGAGATATTTTCTAACAACAAGTGATATAATATTCATAATATCATGTGCTATCATTTGCAAATGGTAATATTAAAGAGAAAAAACAATTTTATAAAAATATCTGAGATTAGTATAGTTTATTTCGTAATTTAGTTTATTTCCTAATAGTAATTGTGAGGCTTATTTTCATAATAATTTACATTGCAATATTATGAAAATAATCCTTGATAAATTTATTTCCCATTCTTTTCATGGCAGAGCTTTTTCTTGCAACGTAAGATGCTGTCATCTATTATCATTTGCTAATAATAACATATAAGAATTGAAAACAATTTTTATAATTTTTTAAATAAATAATAATGTTAATATTTTTAATTTTTATTATAATTGTTAGTTTAATTGTTGATGATTTGCATTGTAATGTTATAAAAGTCTGAGTATAAATGTATGTTCTACACTGGAGGGGGGGAATCTACAGATCCGTGAACCACTTGCGGCTATTTGAAAGATTATTTTTGGCTCTCGATAAATGTACTGGAGTTATCTTTTCATTTATGTCTTATCATATTTAAAAAATTGTTTATCTTTCCATATGTGTTTCAACATGTCTTTCAAATTGCTGATAATATATATGAAAACTCCTGTAACAAATGTAACAAAATTCACTTCCGTCTAAGTTAAGAATGATATGATTCATCGAAAACTTCGTAAACGAATATAAACAGTGACGTAATCGTCCGTAATCGATCGACCCCAGACCGATTTTGAATTTGTAAACTTTCATTACAAGGGACAGTATACATTCTGGTCTGGAGGAAAAAATTTGTATTAGTCTTGCTACAGATATAATTTGTAATCGGGAATTTATGGGAAGTTAACTATAATTTTTATCTTAGTATATAAAACTTAGTAAAAAAACACGTTTTGTTATCGTTTTAATAACACAAAACTTGTATTTTCTAAATTTCTTTACTCATTTGCAGTTCTTTTAAAAATGTGACGACAGAGGACAAAAATAAAAAAAAGAAAATACAAGCAAGAAAATAAAAGATTTAGTAATGAGTGGGAGGAGAATTTTTTTTATTGACAATAACGAAAAAGAATTATGTGTTATTTGTAATTGTAATTTTATGGTCAAAAATTATACAGGGAGCAATTTACGCAGACATTATGAAACCTATCATAATCAGTTTTCTAATCATTATCCACCATTTCCAAATTGTGATCAAATAAACTTGCTTCTTTAAAATCAAATTTAAATAGACAACAATCAATTTTGATGAACGTTAGCAATCAAGATAATTATGTGGCTGAAGACAGTTTTGTAATTGCCTTGAACATTGCCTGTGCAAAATGCCGATATGGAGAGTGAGATTTAATTTTAAAAAAAAACTTGGAAGGTTTTAGATCCAAATAATACAGCATTTCACAAAACTTTTTCGCAAATTCTTATCTCGAGACACACACCGAACGACACATAACTGCAATTAATACATCTCTTGAATATAATTTAAAAAATGATTTAAAGACCTATATTGCATTTAGCTTAGCCCTTAACAAATCGACAGATATCACAGATCTTCCGCAATTGGCAGTTTTCATACTTTTTCTTTCGTTGTTAAAGAAGAATTATTAAATTTAGTAGCACTTCAAGTGTCAAATGCCGATGTGGATATTAAAAATGCAAAAAATTCCATAATGAAAAATTTTGATGTTTATCTTAATAAATTTGTAAGCATTGCAACTGATGGAGCTCCGGCAACGCTGAATAAATAATCGGTCTTTAAGAGATGATTCTCAAATTCCATAATTAATAACGATTCACTGCATAATTCACTGAGAAATTCTCGTTACAAAAAATTAAAAATATCCGGATATAAATTAAACAGTGTTGCACACTGTAAACTGCATTCGCACTAATGCAAAAAATTATTGACAAATCAAAAATTTCCTTGAACCCTTAAAGACGAAGAACTTCCAAATGACATTAATTTCTTTTGCTTTGTTCGATGGTTATCTAGCTACAACGTATTAAAATCATTTGTAGATTTGTTTGATTTTATAACTACATTTCTAAAAGAAAAGGAAATAACCTATTTAGAATTAGAGACGATGACGATTGATTAAAAGACTTAATTTTTTTGAGTGATATCATGAAACATTTGCAAGCACAGAATTTACAATTGCAGAGGAAAGATAAAATTATATCTTAACTCTTACAGTAAATATTTAATTCTCAAAAAGGCTTTAAAAATAAAACAGATTAAAAATGAAACAGACATTTTCCTCGAGTTAAAAAAATTGTTCAAATATTAAGCAAAAAGTTTGAAAGAATATTGACGGAATTCCAAAATATTGCGTTGTTCTGAAAGTAATTTCGTTTTTCTCACCTGAATCAGCTTTTTGCTAGTAAAAACCAACTACTTTATGAGTGCGAAATCGTGCTACTACCAGAAAGATAGTAAAAGCCATTGGACTAGAATGGGCAATATGCAATGCACAATACGATATTTATTCGCAATAAGTTTTTCATTTTTATGAAAAACGAAATTACTTTCCGAACAACCCATTACATTTCAAGACTTGAAATATTTTAAATCGTCTCTTGATTCTTTTCTGAATCTGTTTAAAATTAACATATAATTACAGGAAGTATATATATATATATATATATATATATATATATATATATATATGTAACAAAATCATCAGGGCAATTAAAATTAATAGAGATGGAAGAAGATCAAGCTCTACAATTAAAACATAAATCGAAACTGATTACTGAATTTTGGAAATTTGTACCAGAATCGAAGTATAATGGATTAAAAAAGGCTACTTGTCAAATCTTTTCAATATTCACAGAACAACGTACTTATGTAAATCATTTTATTTTACTTTAATGTTTATTCCACTTTATATATTTTCAATACATATAATTTTTGTCAATATAAAATTTTATACCTTTTTTGCATAGCTTTTAAATACATATTTAATTGTGACTCAAAAAAAATAGGAATTTTGAAAAATGGCTGGGACTATGAAGAGACTTGACCAACTCTTTTCTATACTTACCAAAAAAAAAACTTTTTTAATTATTAATGATAGAGACAGCGAAGCATTGAATCAATCATTTTCATTTGTGTATGGTAATATATATTTTAAGAAAACTAAATTTGTTAAAAGGAAAATAATAATATTATTACAAATATTTTAATTTGGAATGCTTGCGATATTGATTTTTGTTAATGATTTACAGATAAATAGCACAGTTACATTCACATGCCCTCTTCATAAATGGATTCTCAGCACTTTTACAAAAATTAGCATTTCCTACCAATGTAGCATTATCGTCTTGGACTCAATCATTATAATTCGACAATTATGTAATATCGCAATAACACATTTTTATTACAAAAGAAGTGTATTGATCAGAAATCTTACATTTTTCAATGGTTATTAGCATAATAATGGATGACAATTAAGGTCCCAATATTGCACATATCTCGAGATAAAATATTTTATACCCTTTTCAAAAGTGCTCGTTTCCTAGCTACATAAGATCTGAATCATGGAATTTTAAAGCAAAAAATCTTACATAAAAATAAAAATTACAAATAAACTGAAAGTCAGATGTAATTGTGATTAGGAGTTATTATGTAATAATATAAATACCTCCACATTTTTTAACAGTTTTTAACTAAGAGAATTCCCTAAAAATACAAATAATCCTTTATTCTGACAGTGCATATTACATAAAAGCAAAAGCTTCAATTATAAAGGAAGTGAAAACTTTAATCTTTGAAGAATAGTTTTATAATGGTATGATAACCCCTAAATAGAAGCCTTCTTCTTATTCTTCTTCTTCTTAGAATTGGGTTTGTATGTCATTGGGCACCTCTGCTTTTATCAGCATTTTGTACCATTAACTCCAAACCCAATGTTTCCTAGTTCCAGTTACTCGGGTCACCAACTTTATTAATAAAGTCCGATAACCCTTTAATGGAGTCTAGGTGTAACTCTCTAGTATGGATGATGCCTAAAGAGGTTAATCTAGGGAGGGCAAGAGCCTCGCATTCATAAATGATATGCTCTGCCGTTTTCTCTTGCGTATGACATTTCCAGCAGATAGGGTCTTGCTGAAATAGTCCCATCTGGTCAGAGAGTCAGTCATACAAGGGATAGCTTCCTGACTTTCAGCAGAAGATGGTTTGGAGGTCATTTCTACCTCAAGTGAAGGATTCATTACTGTCCCTTTACAAGACAGCCTCTGAGTTCACTTGTCTTTTTCTGCAAGGTCAACTTCAGAGGCATCACCTGTAGATGCAGAAAGGATTGTTATTTCTTGTGTCTTTTCAGCCACAAGATAACAATTTATAAGCTCAGGTAATATAAGTCCACCCAGCATTGCCTGAGATACTGGGCAACGCAAATTACTCTAGAAGTTTGCCAGGCAACTAGAGGCTCCGTTAAGACACCAATACCGAAAGTGCCAATTAGCCCTAGGCACGGAACGCATAACACCAGGGTTTACGGGAGCTGGTTCGCGGCCTCTGATTCTATATTCAAGGCTATCCTGTCATTCCTACAGGACGTTCGGTGATCCACCGCCTACCGACGCGCCTGGTAGCTGCTCAGGCCCCAGGGAAAAAAAATACAAAATAAAAATAGAAGCCTTACTATATTTTTTAAAAAAAGCATTAACTATCATAACAAAATTCTCACTACACTCATTGAAATGGGAAAAGTTATATGAAAATAAACAATTACAGTTAATAGCAGAAAATCGTATCTCAGTCTTTTCCTTAATGGTCTTTACGGAAGGAGGAAAGAATTTATATTGCCGATACAAAAAGAAATATTTCTCGATGCCATTAATAATTTTAAATAATTTGCCTGATAAGTAATTATATATCAAAAACAAGATGTAAACATTTACTGTATTTTACAATAGATCCAAAGAATATTTAAAATTAAATTGTCGTAACATATTCACAAATGCTGTAGCAAATAGGATAGAAATTCCTAACAAAACCATTATCAAATCGTTCTATAATAGCTGATTAAAAAATAAAAATGCATGATGCATTTTAGAACATTGTCATTATCCTTATAATCACAAAAGATAATCAATTGACTGTGTTTTGACCAAATAAATTATTCTAATGATTAAGCAAATAACTATCAAATAAATTCTTTGATTTTTTATATTCAATGATTTTCCTTTTTTTTTTTGAGTAATTTTTTCTTCAAGGAATATTTTTTGTATAGTTAATTTTAGATTTTTCAATGAATTATTCTTTCAATCCTCATGAAACTTACTTGTTAATAAAGTAACCAATTTTTTAAAAAATTATTATATTTTTAATTTTTAATAAAATTGAATTACACACACACTAGGTAAATTGAATCATACAACATTTTTCAGTTTCAATTATGAATTTAGTGCAAGGTATGGTGTTTCTGCCGCAAATATATTTCTCAGCGCAATAAATATGGGTTTTATTACTTTGAATTTATTATGTACAATATTTCTCTTCTATGTGTTTAACTATAATTTTCTTATATTGGATATATTGTTTTTTCTATCAATTCTAGTTTTGGGAAATTATACTCAAGCAATTTGTTGACGGGGACATATCCAGTTGTTGCACTGATTTTTCATAAGCATTAGACAATTCTTGAAAAAGAACTTTTGCGTAGGTAAAAACTCACGGTAGGTTTTGATTTGTTCTAGTTTGCTCTACACGATCATGTCTGTTTCTTTGTTGGTAACGGGATCTGAAGAAAGCTGAATTATCACAAATTCATCAATTTCAAAAAGACACTTTGTTTTTCTATTGACAAATGCTAGTGACGCTGCATGAAAGTTGTTTGCTGCAATGTAGTTTTCCAGTTCATGAATTGTTTTCATTATTGATGCTTCTTCCTGCTCCCTGGAGGATTCCTATGAGCTCGCTGATGGTCAGGTGATCACAGTTGGCAAGGAGTGCATTAGGTGCTCCACTTGGGCACCAGAAGGTGTTGAAGCGCGAGTTGGGTCATATGTTTGAGTAAAGACCCAAAGGTTTCGTTTTCATTTGTTTTATTTACACATACCAAAGATAGGACAGCAACAAGCAAAGGGCGTAGACAAAAGCAAAGTGATAGTTACATCCATTCACAGAGTGCTGATAACGACATCTGTAATTTAGTGAGGAAGATCCAAAACTTTTCATAACATTAGCATGTACTTGCAAATTTAATAATGACATTTTGTGTCAGTATATTTAAATGAAAAGCATTTTATACACATCTGAGAGAATTAAAACACACAGACACACACACTCAAATTCAAATTTTCAAAATATAAATAAATAACTCATAATAAATTAATAAAATCTAAATATAAGATACATAGAAATTAAAATGATATCCACAAAGAATCTGACTGATTTTCTCAGCCTGATAATGTAACGCAAAACGTTTATTTCAATAAAGTTAATCTGTTATTTATAAGAAGCTATTGTTATTGTCGATTCATCGTTTGATATATTTTTATTTCTAAAATTTTACTATGGTTAGTCTCAGGCTTTGCGAAATATGTCAATATAGTTAAAAATAAATAAAACAAAAATAAGATTTTATAATGATTATTATAATTAAACAACGAATTATTATTTATTTTTACTTTTACATGTGTGACTTGATAATTTTTACATTTTTAATGCAACAGTTACATTACAAACTCTACTATTTAAATGCCATTATTAAAAGACGCTTAGATGCATATACAGAACTGGTAATTTGTCTACTATTTGAAATATAGATTATATTTTCAAACAATTATGTAAAAACCTTATAACTCATGAAATTTTAAAAGTTTTCAGCAAAATTCTTATTCTATTTTAATTCTAGCTATTCAATTCTAGTTCTATCTATTCGTATTTTAGCTAAGAAAATATAGTAATTTAATACATTTTTGTATTGCATTTTGATAAGATACTTTCAAATGATTTATAATTATAAGCTAATTGCATTTGAAACTTTAATGTACTTAAATTGTCTTCAATTTATTAATAACTTATTAATACTTTCATGAAGATTTTTTATCATATTTATTGTTATATACGTAATATTAAAATGAAAATATTCTAGGATTTTATTAAAGACACACGTAGTTCATTATATGTAATAAAGTATGAGATTATGTCTTTAATATATTACAATACGTTTATATTTTGTAATAAAAATGTCCCTAATTTATAAATTAATAAAATATATTGATATTAAAAATTACTTAATTCAAAAATTACTTAAAAAACAGGGAAATACTTTTTCAGAAAATAATTTTTGAACTAATATTACATAATATTTTTAATGCGGATTTATAGATCAGTATATTCCCCCATTTATGAAATCAAACATATTGTGATTGTAGTAACTAATTTACTTTAAGTTAAATTTTTTAATTAAATTTAAAAAATGCATAAGACAATTTACTATTCTTGAAGATAAGTTAAAATATATTAAAGAATTAAAATGTAATTACTAATATATTACAAAACTTTTAAAAATGTTTCGTTGACATACCCTTAGAGTATCAGTCACAAAGTAACGATCAGCTCTGTTAAATGAAAAGCACGATTCCAAACCACAAAATTTGAATTGTCATCATATTTATTTTCATATTGAAATGATATTAATGAAAAGAAAGGAAAACATACAAGCAAAGCAAACTTGAATGAATACTTCCGGAATACATTAATCATTTAAAGGGAAAAAAAAAGATTCCATCTCTTCGAATTTCCTTCTTATTCAATCTTGTCAGTGTCAAATTTGGTGTTTTAAGTAAATTTCATAATCTAAATCAATTTCAACAGCACTCGTAAATTTATTTATTTTTTTGTTTCTATCTTTTTAAATCTAATCATAGTGTACCTTTGTTTTAGAGCATGCGTGACAGAGAAAATTATAATACGAGAAAGATTTGATAAAAAGAGGATGCAAAGCAAAGAACAGATACATTTATCAAATAAAATTCCAAAAAAAAAATCTAACAGTGAATGTCATTCTTTTAGTAAATATTTCATGCATGTGGAAAGGAATTTTAATTTCTACAACAATTTCAGTTTGTGGAAGTAGTTTTACAAAATTTGCAGTTATTGATTAAATCAAAACATATAAAATTTGTTCATTGATTACTATCACTTTTTGGTGATGAAATATTACTTTCACTGGCTGTTTAAGAAACTGTGTAAAAAGGGAAGAGTATTACAGCAGCTCAAAAAGAGAAATCAACTGAAGTGGTGTCTGCCGAATGATTAACATTATTAAACCTGAAAGGCACGAACTGACGTATTCATTCAACTGTCTCAGGTATACTCTTTGAGTCAACTGGAGTATCGATGCTTGAAAAATGTGCATCACATCCTAAATATGGAACTATTGTTAGAAAGACTTTAGGAAGTTGTGCTAATAAGTCTACATATTCTGAAATTAATGTTATCAGTTCCCTACTGTACATTATGTTGATATATATATATATATACATACATATATATATATATATATATATATATATATATATATATATATATATATATATATATATATATATATATATATATAGACAACCAGCGTACGTTTTCATTAAAACAAGAGGAGCTATCTAGATACTGATAATTTTATCTAGCAACAGAAAGTAGTAAGTTTGTTCCTGTTGAGGGGTTAATAAACAATTTCATTATTTAAAATTATTGATAACAAGTATTCACTTAGATAAGTGGTAAGAAGTCTAATCCATTCTAATTTATGTGAAGAGGAGGAATTATTTGTTTGACTTATGATATTACAAGAAACAGCAGCAGACTACTTTCATGTATTAGTATCGCCATAACAATTAAATGATACATAGATGGCATATTGAGAACAGTTGACACTACATTCTTTCGGATTCCCTATTATAACTATTAGGAAGACAATTACCACAAAAGACATATATCTTAAATTCTAAAACAAACATGAGCACTCTAATCCACTTTAAGTTGAATAAAATTGCTTAAGTTGCTACATAATTTTTGCCTTAACAACATTTAGTGTTTCTATGCAATCACTGAAATTTCCAAAATATATTAATATTTTTAACCATGTATTCTTTTAGAAGGTTTTGCCATTTTAAGCGTGATTTCCATTGCTTACAATGAGTTAAACTCTTTATCTCAGACAATCAATTCGTGAGCATTTTTGCGAACTGATATTTCTTAACATTTGAAGAGTATCCCCAACCATGAGTATATCTATGAATTTAATTCTTCAAGTGTAGAAAGTTGGTGTAACAAACTAAACCACGATCGACTTTGGTTTCAGGGCGACTTTTGTTTCAGTATCACAAGCATCAATAAGATATCACATTAAAATTTGGCAAATAATTAGTTTGTATATAATGCTATTTTGAGAGATTCAACTTTGAATCTCGTATAATCTGATAAACTCTCAACAGAAGGCCCTTGCTGATGCGAAAGGAAAAAATAAAAAGATACTATCAACTGTGGCCATCATATCTACACAGGATACAAAATATAAAGTTATTCGTATAAAGACAAAAATAAATAGAAAACGATTGTAGGGATCTTCCAAGACAAAACAAATTTAACAAAGTTTGTTCGTTGAAAAACATCGAAACAATGGTTTTTCAGTATTATCAGTCACTTGGCAACAATATCATTAAAGCAACGCAGGATGATCTATTATGAGTGGTATATGGTTTTATGTACAAATCATTCAAAAAATTTGTAAAAAGCAAATACGCAAATCATTCTTTATCTTGATAATGTGAGCTCCCACCCATCAGATCAAACACAGATATTATTAATTAGTCAAGAGTTGTATTTCCTGCCGTACAGCCCTGATTTGTAAATGAAATATTTTTTTATTCAAAATAAATTACATTGTCAATGATTTTCGATACCTGTAGAAGAGGTTCATTTATTTAAATTACATGTTTTATGGAAACATTTTCAGAAAATTGATTCAAATCCATACAAAAGTATATTGCTCTTTATGGGAAATATTTTGTAAGACAAAATAATTTTTTTCATAAATATTTGTGTTTTCATTATTAAAACAGAAATACAAATAGAAACTTTCGTATAATCAAATCATTACCATGATCTTCATCCATAACCCCTAATTACTTGTCTTATTATGTAGCCCCAATTATGAACATCATTGTGATTTTATTGTTGCATCAACGTGCTTCCCTGCACTCAGCCATGAGTTGGACCCTACCAGTTAGATAGAAACACCCGGATGGAGTCATCGTGATTTTGAAGCAAGGTCCGAGCAAAAGACCCCTAATACTTGGCCTGCATCCCCCAGAGATATCATTTCACTCGGAGGACATTGTACCCACGCCCAATTTTAGTGTGCCCACTTGCTTTTAGTGAACAGGACGAATCTCCGGTTAAGCCAAAATTGAAACTCATTATCTTCCGTTAAAGAGAACGTCGCCCTAACCTACCAGGCCACCCCTGCCTTATAATTGTGTTGTATAGATAACTATTTGCGATCTTTGAAATAACATTCGTTTTGATTGCCACATAGTATACACTAGAAAGATGATACTTAATTCATGTGGCATACATTTTAAACTCAGAATTAATTAAATTTTCTCTTGCAGAATACTGTTTTCTCTCGACGATTCTTACAAAATTATTTTAATTTTTAAAATATTAAACCGCTTATTAATTAGAGCAGTATTGCATTATAAAATATGAATCATATTTGTACAAGAAATGTTTCTATAGATCACCATTATAAATAAAGCTGAGAACATTTTGGTATCTCTTTTTACTCGTGTAAATAAATTTCAAGAGTAATAGTAATTTTAAATTTGATTTGTTCCTGTACCTAATAACTATACAAGAATTTAATTTTAAAAATGATTTTGGATTCGATGAATAATAAATTTATTGTCTTAAATATGGTATTAGTTATTTCTTTGACGTTAGGCTTTTTCTGTCACTTACCTTAATGAACATTTGACATGTGATTAAAAATTGAGAAAGAAAGCTTAAAAATTCCTATTGCAAAATTTTTTTGATAAAGTTGGTTTGGAAAAATACCACAAAATTTTCTCATGTTGAGGTACTCGATTTTTGATTTTCTTTGAGATAAGACTCCTGGTTCTTACTTTATTACAGCATTTACAGAATGCATATTCGGAATCAAATTGTGTAATTCAAATGATTTAAAACATTTAACATAAAATGCAGCTTTAATTTATCATTATTCTCATATCTCATTGCATTCTTGAATTATGTAAAATGTTTGTATAAATTCAAAACTTTCTTTGTGAAAAATTTGGAGAGTGAAAAAGAGTTGTTTGACGTCATAATTTTATGATCAATTATGCGAACTAACAGAAATTGTTAGTTCGCATAATTGATCATAAAATTATGCCTTCCTTCTTTTTAAGGAAAATACACACATAAACTCTCCACGTTATACATGCATGTCAAGAAAGACAAATGTGAAATAGTTTCAATGTGAATTAAATAACTTTTATGATGTTCATTCTAAGTTTGTTTTGATTTGTTGGATAATTTATTTCACATAAAGAAAAATTTGATTAAAATTTGAATTTTAAAGAAGATGATAAGTATCTTCGCCTTATATGACACTGTAAGATAATTTCGTACTATTGGGCAGTTCCAATAACAAAACAAGAACACTTCTCATTTTGAGATAGTAAACGCCTTCTCATGAAATTCAAATTTGAAAATTTTCTTCTTCTTCTTTCTTATCCCCTGGTCTGAATCAGACCAGGTCCATGACATCCTTATCCTTCAAAGAATCGAGGACAACTCCAGGGCTATATAAAAGTTCACGCTTTGAAAAGCCAATGCCATTGAGTAGGTGTTAGGGACTGGCTTCGTTAGTATTGCACGAAGTGCAGGTGGGAAAGATTTGTTTGCCCTGGGAGAACCGTAGAGTCCGAAGGTGGCCGGATCTGAGTCTGGACAAGGCAGTCTGATCACGTCTTTCACCGTCGAAACTCAAATATCTCCCAGGACCAGAGCCACAGTGCCAAGGATGAGACGGCGGAATTTTCCAAAATGAGTTGGCAAAAGCCCTACTCCTAGAGAAGATTTCCTGGAAAGTCAGAGGATCAGCAGAACCAAGAGGCAGCGATGATGCATCTTTAGCAAGGCCATCGGCGATATCGTTATATTTAAGATCGACATGTGATGGAATCCATTTAAGATGAATAATGGAGGACTCAGATAATGCTTTAAGCTTTTTTAAAATGCAAATTCCCCTTCGGTCCACAATATTCCTCCAGTTTTCAAGGTACTGAATAGCGCTGTGACTGTCAACTAGAATCCAAATCTCGCCGTTTAATTGCTTGTTCAAGGAAAAGTCCAGAGCCATATCAGTGGCTGTAAGCTCTGCACAAAAGACGGAACTAAATTTCAGCATTGCGTTGTTTTAGAAAAAAAAATTTAGTTTCAGTTTTAAGAAACACTCCGCTTCCAGTGTGGCCATCTTCATCCATACTACCATCAGTATAAATTTGTACAGCTTCAGAGGGGATGTTATTAATGACCTCTAGGGCAGCTTGTTTTAAGAATTCAGGATGTTGAGAAGATTTATTAGTGTGTATCAATAATTCTGTATGGAAGACCACCCCTAGCAAAGAGTCAACAGGGGAGGCGATAGGAATTATTAAGTTAGCGGAAACAGAAGATTTTAAAACATCCAACTTCTCTGCATGTCCAAGGGATTTATGCTTTTTCAGCCTCTTGTCATTCTTCCAGCCACACAGGAAGTTAGCGGTTCGATTTTGGTCACGATAGCTATAAAGTTTACTGAAGTACTTCACCAGATTTGGGATACATCTCTCCTGCAATGGCTGTAAGTTTGCCTCATAAGGAACAATTTTTGTTGGTGTGCTCCTACGGAGCCTTGTAATGATGTGTACGGCACTGAGCTGTACTCTCGCAAGTTTTTGTAGATTAGTAAATAATGCAACATGGTATGCTTGAAAGCCATATTCGAGGACTTGGCGTATCACATAAATGTATGTTGTTCTTAGTGTTCTGGCATCTGCACCCCAATCGCCCCCAGAAATATATTTCATAATATTAAGTCGCTTCTTGGCTCGGATCACAAGTGAGTCGATATGTTTGTTGCATGAGAACTCAGGATCGAGAGTGAGGCTAAGATACCTGGGATTTATTTCACAAATTAAAGGTTGAGAGCTCATAGCAATCTTAGGTCTATATTTAAACAACTTCCTATTTGTCGTATAGAATCCTGTAGTAGATTTATCAGGATTGAAGTTAAATTGATGGTCACGAGCAAAATCCAGCATACACCGAATAGAATGATTTAAGCCTGTCTTCATGACATCAATGTTAGAGCCACTACACCAAAGAACAATGTCGTTAGCAAAAAACCCTATTTTGCAATCATTAGAAATAACAGATTCCATCCCAGAAATGAAGAGAGAAAACAGGATTGGGCTAAGTACGGATCCCTGAGGCACACCTTGTCTAGAACGATAAAGTCTTGATAGTAAGCCATTATAGTTGACTTTAAAGAGTCTGTTTTTAAGGAAGTCGGCAATCCACGAAAGTGCTCGTCCATCAATGTTAAATTTTTCGTATAATTTATTGACCAACTTGTTCCTCTATATTTTGTCAAATGCTTTATTCAGGTCTAAGAAGACGGAAATTGTATGGTTGGTCGGTTTTTGATTATGGGCATCACGCAAATGTTGGGTAAAGTATAAAATTGGATCTTTTGTGCCATGCCCTTTCCAGAATCCATATTGTTCGCTGGGAAGAAGGTTATTAGTAGCTAGATGAAAGTTGATACGATTTAACAGCATTTAACATTCTTGCAAACAAAGTTGGTCAGTGCAATAGGTCTATAACTGTCCGGGATTCCAGCTGGTTTATTAGGTTTCATTATAGGTATTACAGTAGCATTTTTTCTAATTTTTTGGTACTCTATCCATTTTCCAGGAGTGATTAAAATATCAAATAAGAGATGTTTCCCACGAACTCCAAGGTTAGTGATCATAAGCCCATGCAAGCCATCAGGTCCTGGGGTTTTTGAAGGGTCAGCTTGTTTTAAAACCGTTTCCAGCTCATCATGGTTAAATGGCCTATCAAACAATGGATTTTTTGATTGGATCTGGTGTTAACGATGAGCTGTTTTCTTAGCCTGGGCTGCAATAAATTTGTCGTTCTGCACGAACTCAAAATCGTTAACTCGACTGCAATGCCTTCCAAGTGTTTCAGCTGATTCTCCATCACTTAAAGGCAAGGGGGTGTCTTCTGAGTTGATACAGTTAGATTTCTCGCATTGTGGTTGCTCACTATAATGGCTTTAGCCATTTTCCATAATTTTGTGTAAGGGGTTCGAACGTCTAGTCTATCGCAGATTTCTGCCCATCTCTTTCTTCTTTCACAAGCGTAGATACGCTTAATTTCGGCATTCACTTGATTGAGTTCAATTCTGGTAGTCAAATTGTTTTATTCGAAGAGCTGCTTGGAAAGGTCATTTCTCCTAAGGAATACAACAACATTTCTCCTAAGGCTCTACAACAGGCATGTCTTTCACGTGAAAATTTTACATTGTCTTCGTACTAATAAGAAAACGTGATATTTTTAATTCATAGATGATTAATACTCAAATATGTTTGTTCAAACTCTATTAACTAAAAAAATAAGTGAATATGATTATGAGTATTTAATTACAATATTTAACAATCTTTTGATGTTCTATTTGAAATTAAAATTAAGTATTTTAAACAAAATATTTTTAAAATTATTATTCATGTATTATACATTTATCTAATGCTAAAGTACAAGAATAAGATTGATTTCAAGAACATGAGATTTCATTGAGAAAAAGAAATAAAATATTAACAGACACAAACACAAAAGCAAAACTTCATAACAACATTCTCTCCTAGTATACTAGAGAAAATGGAAATATATTAAATGACGAATAGTGCTGTTCAGTGGTCAACCACATGCCATTCAATTTCAAACATTTTTTCCTTCCCTCTTGAGAGTGAATTAATCTCAATTTCACAGCATATATTAGTAAAGAAAATCACACAGTTTTTTGTAGTTTTCACACACCTTCCAGACGAAGTTCAGTTATAATCAAAAAATCGGGTCTCAATTGATACTCAGAAGTAATGATATCAATAAGAATAGGTTCCTCATTGACCTATTTCTTCTATTTATTAGAATTGTTTTCATTTCCTGTACTTCCAGTTTAAAGATAAGCTGTGTCGATCTCAAAATTGTTACACATGTTGAGCTTTAAGACTAATTGTAAGAATTTCACTGCTACTGGGAATTAAATCAACAATTTTTACTAATAGCAAAAAAAATGTTATTGTACCCTATTTATTTGATTTTTCTTAACTAGGAAAGCGAGATTGCTTTTCATTATGTTTTTGAATAAGTGAATTTAAATTCATTTTTTAAAACGTTGACATTAATCATTTAAAATTTTTCTTGTATATTTTATTCTTTTAACAAAAATTTGTTTAATTCACTAAATAGCTCATCATCGGATTTCTGAATGTTTATAACAAATAGTGTCAAAGGAACCAATTCCTGCGTATTTTCGCATGCATATATATTCAATGCTCATTGAACTTATTATAGATTCACAGCTACAAATCATACTATAAGTGAATTTTTCCTTCTTTCTATTTCAAAATGGTAATCCATTAGTAAAGGAATTTTGCATAGGTCTTGAAGGAAAAACTCACAAACAAAATTACAGATGCTAATTTTAATTTATTTTCTAAGCATCACAAAACAAAACACATTCAAAATCAAATATGTTGTAGAAGTTATTAGATATATTTATAAGACATCAAATATTCATTAGTTATATATAAAAATGGCTTAAGAAGCTCAAACAGTTAACTAATCATCAATTTTGAGACGGATGTCTCCAATAACAAAACAACCATTCATAATATGACTTGAGAAGCCTAACTAATCGGTTAATTATTCAAAAGGAAACTGACGTTTCCAAAAACATTATAATCCTGTAAAACTATGCTCAGGAAGTCTATAAGAGAAATTTTTGTTACAGGGTGAGGTCCTATCTGTACCGCAAACAGCCAAAGCTAAACAGAAAAAAAAACTCCTTTTGTCTCTGCTACTGTGTTCCTCTGCAATCGTGAAGAATGGTATGGTAGAGGAAGTAATGTCCGGATTTCATCTCAAGATGTTTCCGATTCTTATACTATACAACTCCTTCTATGTTAAAAAGGTTTTACCAAACTGCGTTTTAACAGTTTCCTTACAGTGCGAGCCACATACACACACAAACTTCTACACCATGAAGGAAATAAATTTCCAAAGAATTTTATTAAAATTTATTTCATTTAATATTTTTGTCCAAATTAATTTCGTGAGATCATCAAACGTGCCGCGAAGATTGGTTCTGTTGTCAATAAATTATTCCTGGCTGGCCCCATGTAGCGATAAACCACTTAAGTGCTTGGAAAACTGCATTAGAAGAGAGGGAATTAACATTTTTGAAGTGAATAGCACAATATCTGGTACAAATAAGCAGTGCTATCCACATTTTTCCTCCGTGTTCAAAAATATAAATTAATTCCTACAGTCTTAAAGTGTGTACAGTCCGTTACTCTTAATTTCAAAGATATCACTTGGTTTAAAATAGTTTTTAATATTTTACGAGCAACACATTTATGTACACCTTTTTTGACAATTTTTTTGCCCTAATGATGAAATATGTTTCTCTTGTTAGGCATTATATTATTTTAATGTTTGCTTAGTGATTAATTACTATGTACATTTCTGTTTCCAGAACTTTCCCATTTAAAAAATCATTTGTTTTGCAGAGCAACTACATTGAAATACATCTGTAATATTTATATTTCCTAGTATATATTGCCATAATTCCCTTTTGTCAATCACGGATCCCTTTAACGCGATTTTCGACAAAAACTGACCAATTATCTTGCTTTTCTTTCCACCAAAATGCTGTAGTAGAATCAAACCAAAAAATGACTTTAATATTTTTCAAATCTGAAGTTTGACTTCTAGAATTCGTTAGTCTATAAATTATACAGCAATCTGTGAATTCAAACCAAAGCATACATAAAAGTTTCAAAGACTCTACTCTGCATTTTATCCAAGCGCGATGCATTGTAACTTCAAAATTGAATACAGGTGGAAAAGAGACACACATTCGATAAGCTCCTTTGAAAGCATTCACATAAATATGAAATTCGAATGTTGAATTAATGTCCATGTATCAAAACAAAAAAACATCATTTAAAATGTATAAATATTTAAACCGTTTTAAAAAAAGTAATTTGTTTCAATCTGTAAGTAGTAAGAAACAATGTAGTTTCATAGTAAGAAACAATGTAGTTGTTATTAATAATTCAGTAGGATTGAATATTATTTATTACAACTGACAAAATTATTCCTTATAATTTAAGTATCACAAGTCAAGCATTTATATCTGTTCAGCATATCAGTGTATCCTTATTCCATTTGTAATTTACTCGTAACGCAAAAGTAAGTCATGAATGTTTATCAATATTTACACCAGATATATTGGTTTGAAGATTACATAAATTAAGACATTATAATTAATTTAGCATATTTTATACTTTGCACTTATTCTTTTTTGTTGAAATTTGTTAAACGAACAAAAGTCAATGAATCGCAAAAAGAATATTTAATGAAGCAAGTTACAAAGAGAAAGAAATTATA
>JAJQOW010002283.1:0-20423 GCA_037975125.1 Latrodectus hesperus | reverse complement strand
GTTGTGTAGAAAATTACAATTATTATAAAAAGATCACTTATGATAATTTATATTAAAATAAGGCATTATTTTTTTTTTTAATATTGCGTTGTGTATTTATTCAAGTCTTTATTTATACCCAGATTCTAACCTGAAAGAACAGAAGCAGAAACTGGCTTTGTTTTAGTAATCAAAACTTCTTTTAATTCACAAAATAAAATAACACACCTATTTACAATAATATGAATTCAATTATTTGTATTATTTCTTTTATTACAACTTTGCTATTAAAATGATAATTCACTCACGTGGAGTGATTAAGTTACCCTAGATTGCCTCTTCTAGTGAGATTAATTATTAAATAATGTTACGTAAATGGTGGTACCACAAAAAAAAATCTGGCTGGATAATTAAATAAATAAAAAAAACATTCACTTACATATATAAACAGTCGATGGTATAGGCCGGCCTATTTAGAGGGGTTCACAAATTTGGTTGATCACAATAGTCCAGCGTTCTTCTTTAATAGTTTGGCAAACGCCTTGGGTTGACGACAACTTGGATGTAAATGCTGACATTCAGGCATCTCCTAATTTCACAATTTGAGAAGGCTGTACTTCTTTCAAGTAGCTTTTTTCCTTTTTTATAAACTTCAACTTTACTTTTCGAAGTCTCCAATAAAGCGTCGAACTCCCCAAACCAACCGGGTCTCTTGTTCCGGCGATCTCCTGCAGCTCCTCTGTCTTTTTTTTCTCTGCCCTTAACTTCTCTCTTCCTCCCCTCGCTTTTCCCTTGCAGGACCGGTTTTCTCCAAGTCCCACGTTAGGGCATTCCACTTCGTCAAAATGGGGGAAATGGGGTATAGAATTAAATAATAAAAAAAGGACTTCCAGCCAGAAAAAAATGGGTAGTTTAATTTATAAAAATTATCCAGCCAGTGAATACAACACCAATAATCTTCCTGGAAAAAAAAATCGAAGATTTTTTTTCACATATTTGCACATTCACACATTTGCACTTATTTTGCATGGCTCTGATTTGTTCAATACATTTTTTTTGTTTTCTACTTAAAATCATACATAAAGTGATAATTAATAAGATTTCCAATTAGAAATAGCACATAAAGTATACATTTATTTACCACACAATGTAATCTTGGCTAATTTAAAATATAAACTTCCTACAGACTGCTAGAATTAAGAACTTTTGTCAGCAGTTACATAAGTAATTCAAGATATAAAGACATATATATATATATATATATTTACAAAACTATTTATTGCTATACATACACTCTACACAATCATTTGTTAATGTTTGTATTACTCATTTAATCAGTCAATTATGTGCTACAGTTCTTTCGAGCGAAACGAGTATTATAATTATGTTTTATTGTTCGAGATATTCCACCATCACATTTTGGGACAGTTGAAACTCCTTTATTTGGAATTGACGTTGAGCTTTTGCTCTGAGGATTAATTACAGGGCTAAGTACAAACGCCTTTTTACCTTTTCTTTGCACGCTATCGTTAACCCCGAAGTAACTATTTTTACTTTCCTTATTCGAGTCAGTAGATTGCTGAGGTGTAGAATTAATTTCGTGTAAAGTCGGGAATACAATTCTATCATTAATTTTTGAAAGTCGATCTACATGAACTATTTGGGTTTTTGAAGGTTCTTTTACGCAAGCTATCTCGTAATTTACTGGTGATTGTTTATTCAGAACTCTAAAAGGGCCTACATTTGGTCTCATTAATTTTCTTGAAATCCCTGCTCTTGTTTCGGGAAGATATAGATATACGACATCTCCTATATCTATTTGTTTATCAACTGCGGTCTTACGGCGATACGTCTCCTGTTTTTCTGCTGCAGCTATTAAATTATTTTTGACAATTTGAAAAGCATTTTGTAAACGTACAACTAGATCTCCAGCGTACTCTCGGACATCCGCATAGTTATGAGCTATAGGTTGAGACATAACAGAATACGGTAACTGGATATCCCTGCCATACAAGAGATATGATGGTGTTTCGCTTGTTGTACAATGTCGTGCCGATCTATGAGCTAGCAAGGCGAAAGGTACATGCCGGTCCCAGTCTGTTTGAGTAGAATTTACTAAATGACTTAATGAATTAATTAAAGTCGAGTTAAGTTTTTCTACCATTCCATCACTCTGAGGGTGATATGAAGTAGTAGTGTGTTTTTCAATACCTAATTTCGAATACACCTCAGAGATGGATTTTGAGATAAAGTTAGAGCCTCTATCGGAAATTAGACGAGAAGGTACACCATGTCGACTAATAAAATCTTCTAATACTCTAGCAACGGTTTCACTTTTTATATCGGGTGTCGGATATGCTTCCGGCCAGCGTGTAAAATAATCAGAAATCACCAAGATATATTTATTTCCTGAATAAGTTAGAGGAAGTGGACCCAGGGCATCCATAGCTATGCATTCCATTGGTCGTTGTGTGACTGGAACGCGCTGTAATGGAGCTAGTTTTTCGGGCTTATGACCTCTCTTTTCAACACAAGAAGTACACGATTTAACGTAGTTTAAAACATGTTTATACATATTACCCCAATAGAAGTTTTCTCTAATTCTGTTCAGAGTCTTTTGAAATCCCTGATGGGTTGCTACTGGGGAATCATGACACTGACGCATTATTTCTGATACTAAAGTTAGGGGTACCACTAATTTATCTTTGGTGTCACCACGATGTTTGGGGGCATTTTTTGGTATGCAGTAAAGAAGATCATTTTTTTCAAAAAATAACATATGAGTAGGTGATGGTGTCTCCTTATTTTTTAGATAATTAATAATTTGTTGGCATTTTGGGTCCTGTTCCTGATGAATTTTAATTCGATGTTTCATTGTGGAATCAGAATCGTAGTTGGAAGCTATTACTTCTACTGCGTTTACACCCCTAGACAAGTAATCAGCTGTTATATTTAATTTTCCCGGTTTATGTACAATGGTATAATCATATTGTTGCAGAGTCATTACCCATCGGGCTATTCTAGAAGTTGGATCTCGCACTTTGAGTGCGAAGGAAAGACTTGCTTGATCGCAATAGATGATAAATTTTTTCCCGTACAAATATTGTTTAAAATGGGTAACGCCGAATACCGCTCCGAGCATTTCTTTTTCTACTGTACTATATCGAATTTCTGCATCTTTTAGTTTTTTACTGGCGTATGCAACAGGATGTGGGAAGCCATTTTCATCGTTTTGGCAAAGAACAGCTCCTAAAGCGTATTTTGAAGCGTCAGTACTTAATGTAAATTCCTTTGAAAAATCTGGTAGTTTCAAACAAGGTTCAGAAATCAAGCAGTTTTTCAAAGTGTCAAAAGCCTTCTGAGCTGAATCATCCCAACTGAATCTAACATCATTTTTCGTCAAGTTTGTTAGAGGTAATGCTATTTCAGCATAATTTTCTATAAACCTTCGGTAAAACCCTGTCAATCCAAGAAATCCTCTAACTTGTTTACGAGTGGTTGGGACCTTGAAATCTAACACAGCTTGTATGTTTTTCTTATCGGGATAAACTGTCCCCTTTGAAACAGTGAAACCCAGATAGTTTATAGTTTCCTTTAAAAAACAGCATTTAGAAGGTTTAACTTTCAATTTATGTTCTTCTAATCTCTTAAAAACTAACCGTAATTTATTTAAATGTTCATCTATTGAGTCAGAAGAAGCAATTATGATATCATCTAAATATACTGCTATTTGAAGAGGTTTTAATCCAGACAGTACTATTTCCATTAATCTTTGAAAACTATTTGGCGAATTGCGCATACCAAATGGTACTCTATTCCATTCATATAAACCATGCTCAGTTGCAAACGCTGCTTTATAGGTGTCCTTAGGATCAATTTTCATTTGGAAAAACCCGCTACATAAATCCATACAAGAAAATAGAGTAGCATTTCCTAAATTGTCCACTAAGTCCGTTATATTAGGAATAGGAAAAGAGTCTGGTACAGTTTTTTCATTTAGTTTCCTGAAGTCGGTACAAAGTCTGAAAGAACCATCCTTCTTTTTGACAAGAAGTACTGGTGCGCTATAAGGGGAACTGCTTTCTTTAATAATCCCTATGTCTAGTAATTCGTTGACCTGTCTATTTAATTCCTCTTTTAGGTGATGAGGAGGCCTATAAAATTTTTGCCTAACTGGAATATCATCTGTCAAATTAACTTCATGTTGTATAGTATTACAACCCTCCAAATCTTGAATAGAATGGGCAAACACATGTTTAAATTCTTCAAGCAGGGAAGTAATTTTCTTTTCTTATCTTCGGATAGGTGCGATAAATCTAGTTTTCCTCCCCAAGCTTCAAAATCATCACCTATTTCTTCATGGGAAAATGTATTACACTCTTTAGTATCAATTTTTGTTACTTGTAAAGGTTCAATGGAAACTAATTTTGAACCTTTGTTTATGTGTATAGTATTTTTTGATGTATTTGCAACCCTTATTTTATAATTTCCCTCCTTAGATACTGGGTTTACGGAGCGAGCAACCCATACTCTATCACCCGCATGATCATTTGCAGGCTCTATTAAAACCGAATCTAAATTTGAATTTAATTTTTCTTTTGTTTTGATTTCTATAATTTTTCCGGTTCCAGGAAAAATAGTTATTTTGGTAACGGAAAATCCAAAAATACGACTATTGTTATCTTCTATGTTCACGACATTAGTTTTTAATTCGTCACAGTCCGGATTTTGGTAATTCCATTTAATTGAAGTAGTTGTATTATGTAATAGTTTTTGCCTATAATCAATTATCATTTTATGTTGTACAAAAAATCACTACTTAGTATTAATTTATATTTTTTTGAAATACTATCTTTAGTAATATAGAAATCGCTTTGAAATTCAATATTATTTATTTTAATTTTTAAAGTTACTTTTTCTTCAATTTCTAGCACATGGTCTGAAATACCTTTAATTTGGAGTTTACATTGTGAGAGCATTACACTACTTTGATAAGCTATAGTTTCAAAAAAATTTCGTTCGATTAGGTTACAAGATGCGCCTGTATCTAAGAGAGCATTTACTTTTACATTATTTATTGTGATTTGAATTACTGGCAATTTATCATTTATTGTGGATGTAACAAATAAAGGCACCTGTGTGGGTTTATTTTTGGAGTAGCGAGGTGCAGCCGTCTCTCCCCCTATTGCTAGTTTAAATGATTTCTTCTATTATCTCTACCTTTATGGAAATTGTTATGCTTGTTGGAATACCAACATCTTTGCGTTTCGTGTCCAGTTTTACGGCAGAAGGAACAAAATGGTATTCTGCATGTAGCTTCTTCATGCCCATGTTTTTTACACCTGACGCAAAACAAATTAGGTATTCTTTGGTTTCTATCTTGTGTTGGTATTTGGCTTACTTTTAATTCAGCTATTTGAGCTTGTAGGTCACTAATTTGTTTTATGAACATGCCCTGCATTTCTGAGTTTTTTTCTGTGTTATGTTTGATTAATGATTTTAGTTCACTTATCTCATTTATTTGAGTCACAGCGTGAACTGTTTCAAACTGTGTAGTTGGCGGTCTATTCAATGGAATGCATTCCTCTAAGAGAATGACTTGTTTCTTAAATTCACTATAGTCCGTGAGAGCTAAAGGCGTTATTCCTCTTAAAAGTTCAGGCTTAAGGCCATTTTTTGCCGTGGACAATAATAAATCCAATCTATATTGCTCGAATTCACTACTTCGTTCACTAGGAACGCATTTATACGATAAGCCCTCGATTCGTGAAAAATATCTTCGTGCTGATTCTGACGGTAACTGATAACTCGTAGTTAACCGAGAGATATCTGTTGTCATAGAGTGACAGAAGTTAAACCTATCTTGAAGCGCCGTGCAAACATCTACATATGAACCGTGTTTTTTAAGGTCACCCTGACTTGATAAAAATTCCTCCGCTTCTCCAGAAATTCTCAATTTTAAAGCTAATAATTTATCTTTCGGGCGCCATGAACAATGGTCACCAATTTCATCTATTCTATCCAAAAATTGTGATAGTGAAACATCTTTACAACTACCATCAAACACAGGAATATTATTTAAGAATTCACCAATATTAGGAGTGCCTACTGACACAACACACGAAGCGGTTTGAGTCTCACTATTCATAATTACATTAATTAAAAATATTTACCTTCAAAAAATAATTTACCTTAGCAAATATTAATGTAAATATATGAAATTCATAAAAGTATTTACAACAATTTTCACAACAGTTACAATGTTCCACTTAATATAAAATAAACAAAATGAGATTACTGTAAATAATTAAATAAGGAGATGTACCACATGCAATCTTTTAATAGTCAGCCATGTTTAAAACTAAGCCAGAATCTTATTCCGTTTTCAGTTTTTCAAAATCCACTTTAAACGGCACCATTTTGTTGTGTAGAAAATTACAATTATTATAAAAAGATCACTTATGATAATTTATATTAAAATAAGGCATTATTTTTTTTTTAATATTGCGTTGTGTATTTATTCAAGTCTTTATTTATACCCAGATTCTAACCTGAAAGAACAGAAGCAGAAACTGGCTTTGTTTTAGTAATCAAAACTTCTTTTAATTCACAAAATAAAATAACACACCTATTTACAATAATATGAATTCAATTATTTGTATTATTTCTTTTATTACAACTTTGCTATTAAAATGATAATTCACTCACGTGGAGTGATTAAGTTACCCTAGATTGCCTCTTCTAGTGAGATTAATTATTAAATAATGTTACGTAAATGGTGGTACCACAAAAAAAAATCTGGCTGGATAATTAAATAAATAAAAAAAAACATTCACTTACATATATAAACAGTCGATGGTATAGGCCGGCCTATTTAGAGGGGTTCACAAATTTGGTTGATCACAATAGTCCAGCGTTCTTCTTTAATAGTTTGGCAAACGCCTTGGGTTGACGACAACTTGGATGTAAATGCTGACATTCAGGCATCTCCTAATTTCACAATTTGAGAAGGCTGTACTTCTTTCAAGTAGCTTTTTTCCTTTTTTATAAACTTCAACTTTACTTTTCGAAGTCTCCAATAAAGCGTCGAACTCCCCAAACCAACCGGGTCTCTTGTTCCGGCGATCTCCTGCAGCTCCTCTGTCTTTTTTTTCTCTGCCCTTAACTTCTCTCTTCCTCCCCTCGCTTTTCCCTTGCAGGACCGGTTTTCTCCAAGTCCCACGTTAGGGCATTCCACTTCGTCAAAATGGGGGAAATGGGGTATAGAATTAAATAATAAAAAAAAGGACTTCCAGCCAGAAAAAAATGGGTAGTTTAATTTATAAAAATTATCCAGCCAGTGAATACAACAATTCTCCTTTCATCCCACCATTGCCGGCGGAAACATCTGTGGTTCTGCGTTAAGGGTAGACGAAGCAATGGGCAACTTGCGGACATACCACTCTGCTGTAAACGGCATCGAATGGTAAGTGCAGACACTGGAAGATGGATTACAGACTGAATGTGCTGTGCTATGGTTCGTGGCTGAGTGATCCGTCACTGCCATGAGTACAATTTGCCTGTCACCACGTGAAGTGGTGCACTGAGGTAGATGCGATCGAACACGTGGGTCCGTCATACACTCCTGCATCCAACGATCACATATTCACATGACAGTTGTTTGGTTTCGACTAACACGACTACCGATTTCCCTGAAACATAATCCCCAATCTCGATAAAGTTACTCTCCTTCCTCTGCCGAATTCACTTATTTGATCAAAAAATGATCGCTGTTTTTTATGAGGCATTATTTATCGTTAAAAAAACATAATTGCCGAAGTTGAAATCGTAGAAATGTCCAAGCCTTAAATAGCGCTTTGAAGTGACGCCCCAGGTGCTCGTGATGTGTGCCTGCGCTAAAATTCTAATCATTTGCATATCTCACTTCCGCCAATGCATGTTGTAAATTTCACGTTATTTGCATGTTTCCTTCAGGGTGCTGCATTTACGGTGGTCAGCAGTATTGTACGTACGTACGTTATTTTACTTTTACAATAAACATCGGATGAGAAGCTACCTTGAACATGATGATCCAGGCTCATCTTCACAAACCACACTTGACGCTCTCACTGGTTGGAAGAAACTACTGTTGTTTTATTGTGTTACCTTAGTGGTCATTTCTTGAACAATTACAGAGGTATTTAAATTGCTTATAATATCCGGATATGGTTTCCATGGTGTTGTCATGCATAGGTATGTACTCTAGCCTCCAGAAGTTAAGGAACAATGTTTTTTGTCCCTCATCATAAAAAATGACACGTGCAATAAAATTTATAGTTCATATAATTATAAAAACGAATTATGTAAATTTATGCAAAACCGCTAACTACCACTTTTTTGTTAGAAAAAAATAAGTATATATATGAGTAAGAGAATAATAAGCAAACATCAAGCTTTCCTAATTTTTATTTTAAACATTTGTGATTAGATTCGTTGACAATAATCAGCGAGGTCCTATACTGTCTGAGACAAGTCGTTTGCCTGATTCGTTAAGATGGCGGGTGTTTGGAATCAAATCTCAAACCGAAACTTCTGTGTCCAGAAGGCATCTTCCAAGCTGACCATGGATGAAATCACTGCAGAGGACCTTTTGTAACTGTTTTATAGCGCTTTTTATAAAAAAAACTTAAATTTCGATATTTTTTACTTTTAAGTTTATAATATAGCATGATCTTAACTTTGTTTTCCTAAAATTATATGCCTCCTCACTTGCAGATGGTAATAGTATTTCAATGAAATGTGGGAAGCATTATATATTCATCAGTAAAAACATTATTATTTGCATGCCCCACAATCTCTTTTTTTAAAAAAAATTTTGTAAGTAATCATCAGTAAGTAATTAAGAGATCAAATACACACACACATCTTTGTATTAGATCTATGAATCTAAAGTTCTTTCTTTTCTAGAAAGTTTAATTTGCAAAATGCGCTAAGTTAGCATCAAGGCTTTGACTTTGAATAAGCAGGTTTTCACTCCTGCTTTAAGGTTGGATGTTTGTTGTATTTTAGGACACTGGATACATTATTCAGTCCAACAATGAAAAAATAGCCGCAAAGCGATAAACTAATGAAACGTAATCTGCACAAGTTGCCATCATATGTAACGATACTTACAATATGCATACTGTAATCTACTAATCATTGGGGAAAACAAGAATTAAAAAAATTTGAAGGAAAGAAAAATAGTTTAAAAATGATGCAGATTTATTTAACATTGCGTGAAACCGAATAGTGTGCAACCAATTTTACTGTCACGAATTTCATTAATGGAGATTATATCATTGTGTTATTAAATCTTTTTTTTTGTAATAATATAATGAATTTATTTATATCTATGTAATAAAATAAGTTTAAACTGAAAATGAGGATAAATGAAACTTGTAAGATATGTTTTCAATACTTGTGTTTGCATTAATGCATTCATTAGAATGAAAGGAGTTATGCGTTATTTTTAGGCATTATTTCTGCTAAATATAAATAAATGGAGCGGATCGAATGCTATAATGGTTTTTCTGGAACTCATCTTTAATGACTTAATTACTCGAAAATAGCTTTAATTACCTCGTTACCTAAAATTCTCTTTATCGCTAATTACTTCTGCTTCTAATTAAGAATTCTTGTATGCCCTCGAACTAGTTTTACCTGTATCGCATAGATACAAATAAGTACTGATTTTTATTTTTTGAGTACTCGGATTATACTCAAAAAGTTTTATGTAAATAATGTTCTTTTTCTGTTAATTGCCGAGTTTTTGTCTGGGGTTGAATTTGAAACGGATGTACATAGAAGAGATTGAACATGTCAGTTTCTGTGTAATTTAAAATAAAAATTAGATTTTATTTTGAAACTTCGAATATAAAACTTGCAGTCAATGTAAAGCATAATTAACGCTGTGTGATTTGAATTTCCTGCTTATTAGTATTATATACCATGCAGCTTTTCGCAACAAGAAAAACTCGTGGCAACACTGTCGCAACAAGCGTGGTTATGTTTCTTTCTTTAAAATTGTCATCAATGTGGTACCACTGGGAGTAAAAAATATTTACCGTAACGGATCACTTTATTTTCCTATCTTCTCATAATATAACTTTAAAAAATTGAATTTTTTTAAGTTTTAAAGTATTACTTTTGCTTTTAGCAACGAATGCGTTTTCATCTTTCTCATTACGTCACCACTCGGAAATGCATTGAAACAACTAAGAAAAGAATCTCGACTTCAATATTTAGTAACATTGTAAGTTAAAAAAAGTTTTAAGTACTATACACTCAATCCAATTTATTTTTAACGAGCCTATACATAATGCTTAAATTTCACTGTTCAAAATAACATTTATAAAAAGTCGTCAATAAAAATCATTTTTAAATAATTTCTAAAAAATGATACGTATATTTTTAAGTTGTTAAACTGTAGAACTTTAGGTTTTTTTTCTGTTTAAACAGAAATTTCAGTCAGAAATTATTTTTTTAATTCTTAAGGATTTCATACATTTCGGTACGCCGTACACAAAAAGTATTTGATAAAAGTTTTAATTATATTACTATTGTATTATATTACAACTATACTAGAACAAAGAAGACATTTTTTGAATAATGACGTATTTTATTCACTGTGATGTTTAAAACATAAGAGTTATTTGAAATGATTAGTAGAGAGAGAGATGATATATATGAATGACTTTAATTTTTATATTTATATATTTTATTCAATAATTATTAAATGTTCATAATATTCGTAATATCTAGCAAATTTAGTAGGGATATCTATGTATCATGGACATAAGAATGGTAGATTGGAAAATTCAAATAACATTATAAAAACTGGAATAACGTAAGCAAAATTATAATAATTATAATAATGGTTTTCTTTAAAGGTACTAATTTCATTCTAGCTGTTAACATATGAGACTTAAACAAAATAAAAAGTTAATTATTATCAAATATTAATTTGTACAAAAAATGTGAAAAATGTGCATTATCAGTTATTCCTATTATCAGTTATTATGCTCTTCTTTCCAAATGAGTAAATTAATATTTAGTTAACATCATTCTTAGGACATTTACTTGATAAGCAATTTCATTTAAATTTGCTTAAATATTATAATAATTATAAATTTACTTTATTTAAATTTATTTTGCTACCTATGAAATGAAGGGATATCACTCATTTATATTTTAATTCCCTTTTTTTCATTAACATAAAGCGTGCTTCATATGTATCCATATAAAGCATTGATTTTAACCCCTTGCCAGTGTCGCTCGAATTCAGTTCGGGCAATTACTGCGTGCAGTTTTTGTGATGCCCGAACTCAGTTCGGGCAGAAGAAAAATTAACGTTTCTATTTTGTGAAGTCCAAGCTGAGTTCCTTTCTACTTTTGGATACTTAATTCCCTATTTTCCTAAAAAATCACCCAAGTGGTCCTAGGTTTTTACCAATTCCAACTTTGGTTCTGAAGGTAGTCCATGACTACAACAACACTATGGGAGGTGATGTTATAGTCGATCAACATCTTACAGACTTCCCGGTTGCAAGAAAAGGAGGTAAAAATTACTTGAAAATATTTTTCCATATCCTACACCAGGCGTTATATAAAAAAACTCCTTTATTTTGCATACTTCAGCAGGAGATGCGAAAAATATGAATTTCACAAAATCAATTGTTGAACTAAATAAACCAAATGTTCAACTACCAGGACCAGGGCGTCCTAGTGTAAGCTTACTGCGCCTCACAGATCGGTACTTTCCAGAACACATCCCATCAATGGGGAAAAAAATCTACTCCAACCAGGCAGTGTTTTATATGCTGTCGTAAAACCGATGAACAAGGGAAGAGAATAAGGCATATGTGTGTGAGACAAGAGTTTATTGTAAAAAGTGCAATATACAGGCTTTTGAGCAGTACCTTGTTTTGGAATATACCCTATTGTAAAAGATTTGTAAAATTTATGTAGTGAAAATCATATTGTAGTGTTTTTATATCATACTAGTCTATACTAATTATATTTAGGTTCAAAATTTCATTTGATTTGCTCAATATGAATAACATGTACGTGTAATTAATGTTTTATATGAATGTAAAAATTATAAATGTAGTAGTTATTGTATTTAAAACTGTATTTTTGTAATAAAAAAACATTTTTTAACTCTTATAATAATAGAAAGAATAAAATTAAACAGTCAAAACATTTTTCCATTTTTGGTCCATTTTTCTGAAATATACGTCACAGTTAAGGGGTTAAGAACTTGAAACTCTCTTATTGACTAAACAAATTGTAGCACAAGAGTTATAATCAAATTTTAGAAACGATTCATAGATAGGGTGTGGTTGTCTTGTTGGTTAAAGCGTCCATCTCACTATCTGAAGGGGATGAATTCGGATTCCTTTGTTTATTAAAGCGGCCGTGGCGTGTAAAACAGGCCACGGTCGCAATGTGAATGATATCCCTAGGAGTTTCCGGTCAAGTATTAGGGGATCTTCTCCTTGGTCCCTGTTTTTATGTCTCGGAAGCTCCCCTCCAGTAGCTTCCATCCAACTGGTAAAGCCCAACTATGAGCTAAGTATCGGGAAGTATGCTGGTGTTCAATCATTTACAATCTGTAGTGAAGTGTTAGAAGCATCAGCATCACATTGTTAAAACATCAGCAGAAAGTAAGGCTGGAGAAATGGCACTGCGTAGGTGACAGCCTAAGAAATAAGGCTACTAAAAAGACATCGGAACGTCCTTTGTATATAGTCTTCTGAGAAGATTTTTCACAAACAATGGACCATATCAAAGTCATAAAGGCCGATAGTCATAAACACAAAAAGCAGAAGTGCTACACCCACCTCTTATTGTTTTCATATTGTATTGGTCGAATTTGTATCTTCAATTCCGTAGAATGCAATTCTTCTACGAATCACGGCGAGCAGAAGGGAAAAGAAAGCTGTGTCATTTGGGCGCGTGAAGATTCACAACTGTGAGATTGACTCAAGATGAGATACACGGAACTCACCCTGTAGACAAGGAATCACCTTTCACGAAAAATTTTACTTTTCTTTATTATACGTAAGAATCTTCTATTATAGTTCTCTTTATTTTGTGACTATATTAGCATAGCTAAACAGAACAGTTTCTAAAATTTTTGTAATGGCTGGCTTCTCTTTTAAGCCGAGCTGATTGTTGAATGTTTAGTTTTTCTGGTTATCAATTGGATAATTCATGAATTGGTTTTCCATATATCATGAAAATGATTGTAGTGATTTGGAATTTAACTTAAAATATAGCTTCCCATGAAGTGGACCTAATAAGCAAAAAGTTAATATAGAACAATGAAACAATCAATTTTTAGCTTTTAATCTCGATTAGTTTCTATATTCATATAATCCAAGCCATCTCTCTGCAGTTTTAAAATAATATGTATCCTTTGTTAGAAACCATTTTATCATACAAATTTTCCTAGATTACGATTTCATCAAAAGAGAATATGGCGGTACCACACCATCAACACATTTTCAAATTTAGTCGTATTAAGATTTTTCATTTTTAACGAATCCATAATACGTTAATAAAATACTGTTGTTGCTTTTTTTCAATATTTTTGCAATTTTTTTAGAGACTTAGAAAAAAAATAACTATGATAAATTTATCCTGCAATATAAATTCGCTCTGATGGTTTGATAACAGAGTAAATTAAATCCAAAGTACATAAAGGGTTAGAAAAATGCCGATCAAATTCCATTGTTCCAGCGAGTTTACAAGGAAGACCGCAAAAACAATGAAAACGATCTCGTGGCTCAATCACGTGAACTCTCGACCGCGAAGTGCGATTGCGTTCTTTAAATCGCGGGACGCAACTCTGCGTTTTATTTTAAAAGCGGATTTTTTTTTCGGAACCCACGTATATTTTTGGGCAAAAAAAATTTTTGCTCTAATTGTTTGATTATTTATAAAAGATAAAATGTCCAAAAGGCGAGATAAGATGTCTCGATAAAGAAAATTACACTACAAATTTAATTTCTGGCCTTATCATTTCTTCTTTTGCGTTTTACGATGTTGTTGTGAAAATGATAGCGAGCATATTTTAATAAATGTTACGCCGGAGCACAGAAAATGAGAAGCATGTCTTATTATCTTTTTTTATTGTATTTTTCGTCTGGAAAAGATATTTTATTTCTTTGCATATTTTCTAAGAGATAAGGGAAAAACAACATCAATTTCATGTCAAGTAGGCTAATATACTAGGGTGGTTCTTTATTTTATATATAAATTTATATATGTACATATATATATATATATATATATATATATATATATATATATATATATATATATATATATATATATATATTAATTTCAAAATTACAGGACACTTTAACTATAATATCAAGCTGACTCACAAAATACACAGCATACAAATTGATTTTTTTCTCTTACAATAACAAAAGTTTTGTCATGGTATGAAAAAACCCAGCAACCCAGTAGCTTTATTCCATTAACCGTAAGATCAGCAAAATGAAACACTACTTGCCCCTGTGAAGATGACCCCCTCTCCCTTATTGGTTTGCTGGAGCTCTGTGATTTGATAACGTGTCTATGTTAATCTGTGACACGTCACTGGTTCTCCCACTTGTGTGTCGTAGATGTGGAGAAGAGGATGCCAGCTCAGGTGTCATCTCGTCACCTGACTTCGTTTCAAAATTAAGAGGCAGTTTGCAATAGACTGGTATTTTAAACCAGTTAACTCTAAGTTATAGTCCAAGGCTCAACTCCATAGCAGTATATGTCATGGTATGAAATTTGGTGCCATATCGACTTGAAAAATCTTAATATTACTGAAGTATAATTTTATTTTATTGTTTATTGTGAATAATAATACAACATTAAATTCCTGTATAAAGGAAATCAAGCACATTTCATTAAAAATATTTATAAAAGCTGCTTAATGACTTTCGTTTCTAAAATTGTAAAGAAATAATAAGTGAATACATTTTCATGCGTTTAATTATAAACATTAATAAACAGTAACTGTCTCAAAATATACTAATATATCTTTCTCGCTAAATTTACTTATTTAATTACAGCATAATTAGAAAGCAGTCTTATCATTACAGGATTTCGATAAACCCTTTTGATGCCTTATCCTTATATTTATTTGATGATAGATAACAATTAGATCATTGCTTTGTCCTTACGGGTGATAATTTAATTATTGCGTCGTGTTGATCTTCAGATAAGTAAGCAATATTGTGTTGCTGAAAGCCGCAAAATCACTCAACATTTAGTTTTAACATGACAAAGGGCAACTTTTTATGATGCCTTTCATAATTGTTTATTAAGTTGAAGAAAAAATATTTAATTAAATTGTATTTTTGATGTAAAACATGAGATGTGATTTTTCCAAACCAAATACTGTCTATTTAACTGAGAGCAATGCATTGAATTAATTGAATACATCGCTCACTTAAATAAGTATTCTTGATTGAGTGTTCGAGACATGATTGCTTCATAACCATCCTTGATGTTTAATCACTCAAAATGGTTCTTGCTTAAATTTTACAAACTAGCTTTGTTGGTGCTTAAATGCTATGATCTACATAGATGCGTTTATTGACATATAATCTAGAAATCTTACTTCTTCTGAAGTTATAAATTTAAACTATTATTGTTTCTATTCCGTCTTTGTTGCGTTTGCAAAACTATATGATATTTTTATTATTGCATTGTAGCTCTTAAAGCAAATAAAGGCACAGATGCCATATAATCCAGCATGCCAAATTCTGACTTTTTTTGGCTACGAAGAAATGTTCCCTAGATGACAAATTGTGATGTCTCGCGATGACGTAAATACGTGGTTGCCAAAATAGAATTTTCTTCATAATTCTTATAGGTCTTAATCACTCTGACGTGATAAAAGCCAGGTTGCCAGATAAACAAGAAAATCCGCCAAAAAACAGCCGAATTTTGAATTTGGCAACCTGGATTGTTTAGCATCTGTGCCCAAATAAACAATGATGCCTATAATAATGATGAGAATCTCAAATGTATCAAGGAATACATCTAGTGATTTTAATGTAAAATGTTGTATTAAAATGCATCTTTATGGATGATATGGTTTGGTTTATTATATACATTCCTTCTACGGTACTTTTATTTGATAATCAAAGACTAATTTAACCATTGAATTTTCAACTCGTATAAATATTTATAAACGAGGTGCAAATCGAACTCATGAGCTGAAGAATTGAGTATTAATCATTCACTAGGTAGCTCGGTATTGTGAATGTACAGTTTATTATAAGTGCTATTTTTGGTATCTTTGTTATATAGAGAGTTTTTGCTGAATAGCTTCTGTTTTACAATTATTATTTTAAGCTATTAAATTATAATTTAATGAGAATATGTAATAAGAATTTACTCCCATTTAATTTTAGTCGAGTAAAAGATAATTTTAACTACAACCACATCTAGAGAAGATTTTTTATGATCTATTTACAGTTTACGTACGAATTTGTGGAAATGTTGGCTGAGCTGGTAACCGAGTGGTTAGCGCTCTTGACTTCAGATTAACAGTTCGTGGGTTCGAATACCACCTTAGGTTTGGATGTTTGTAATCCACTATATGCTGTAGGTACCGGCTTAATTAGTCCTCGAGTGCAGGGAATGGTCGTTGAGCGACAACCACACTAAATGTAAAGATGTTGAAATAATTTCAATAAGTGTTTTCTTGTTTGTATTAAAAACTGTCAATCAAAAACTTGTATTTTATTCAAATATTTTCTTTATCATTAAAAAATATGCTGTATGATCACTTGAATTAATCAGAAATAATTTTGTTTTAAAATATATTTGATTAACAGTTTATTTAGATAATCATCATAAAATAAAATATAATTTCTAATTTATATTTACCAAATTTGAACCTAATTGATATAAACAAAATACACGAGCATGCAAATATTTTTCATTGAAAATAGCTCTTGTATTTCTTTCTATTGTAATATCATTGAAATACGAGAAATGATTAATTGCTTATTAATGACTAATCAGACTACTTAGTCATTAATAATTAGCTAATCACCTCACTCATAGCGTTGTGTACATGTAAAACAAATCTCTTTGAGTTTGCACCAATTTCCTCACAATGTATGGGTTGTTTTCCGTTAGAACAATGGTGCAAGAACTTTCGCAAGATTGCGGAAAAGTGTGGGAAAAAACCCGCATACCGAAAAATGTTCCACGACCAAGAACATTTTCCGGATTTCATATATCGCGTAACGTTAATAGTCCGAAACAAGAACTGCTGTGCTAGTGGTTCGACCCCATTGAAAGAAAAAAAAAAGAATCGTTTGATTCTACTCAAAACCATGCGAGATATGCTTTTTTTCAATAGAATCATTTTGCTGTGTGCCGTCTCGTATTTCGCTGGATGAATAAGGGCGCTCTTTAACAACTATAGAGACTATATTGTCTTTGAGAATCACGTCAGAGTTTGACGTCGAAATTCTTTACACAGGTAGCCATTGTTTGGCTCACCACAATATATTCGAGTCATATTTTACACTTTGGAATGTCCTCTTGGAAATTTTTTCTCATTCATTTCCTTTGTGTTCAACTTTTTCTCTCTTTCCTTTTAGAATAACGACGTATCTTTTTTATTTTGGATTATTTCTTTTTGGCCCTAAAAATTGAAGAACGCTTCTGTGTTTACCATGCTTTCGTTTTTTGAAGAATTAGTAAGAGATTAATGTACTGAATATGTATGAAAAGCATGAGGAATATAAAAATTAATAATTATAAGAAAGAAACCATATCAATTTTTTTCCTATTATTCAAATTACAATATAAAGGTACCAATAATTTCAATGACAGACATTTAGAATAATCGTTCCAAATATCGATTTTTATTTTGAGAATTTACATCAAGATTGAATTGGAACGATCACAGTAATTTCCCAAAATGCAACTTTTCGTGATGAGAAATAGAGTTAAGGGGACACGGGACTTTGAAACTAACAAAAATCTTCCAAATTTTCAAAAATATTTTTTTAACATAAATTAAAAGTCCCCAATGTTTTTTTTCATTTGCAAGTGAAATTTTGGAAATCCGATAATCAGAACCGATTTTATTGCGATTTTTGCAAACCAAAACAAAAAAAAATTGAAAGTGGGCGTGGTCGACGACACCCATTTCTTGACACAAAACAGCTAATTTTTAGTTCATATTTATATTTTATGTAGCAAAAAGTATTTTTTTATTATAAATTTCATAAATTAGTTTTGAAGTTTCTAATTTTAGTGGCAACACATTTGAATTAACTGTAATTGGATTTGTATTAATGTTTATCTACAATATTTCGATTAATTGCTGTTGTTTTCTGTAGTATTTCATAAGTTTGTTTCGTTATCTTTGTTTTTGAATATTTATAATATGCATAAAGTTAGTTCTCGATGGCATGCACCTAAAAGTAGGCCTTCAAAGAAAAGGAAACTTGCTGTGTGAAAGGATTAAAGCTAGATTTAATAAACAGAGAAATAATGAGTCTGTTACAGCGAAACTCAAAAATAAAAAATACAAAAAAAGTATTGTTGATAATAAAACAATAAAGTTGGAAGGAGAGACTTATAAAGCAGGCTGTTTTTAAATATCAGTATTTTTAAAGTGTACAATTCTTGAAATATTTTATATTACTTTGTGGTGAAAAGCATATATATTCTAGCTAAATTTTGTGGTATTAATTATGCTTCTTATGATATATTTCTATTAACATTAATATCTTTTGCAGTCACGTATTATGTATTGCTTTGATTTGATGCTAACTGTATTAAATTTATGAAAAATATTAATTTAAATGATTCTATATATATTATTTGCTTATTAGTTTTACAAATATTATATTTTATCCTCATGCATTACCAAATAACAAAATCAGTTTTCACTCCATATCATGTATTATTTTGTAAGACACTATTATTTACCTAAACTTTTATGCAATTTAGTTTTAGAATAATAAAATTTTCTGCTCAATATGTTTTAAAAAATAATTCTCTGCTTTAAATATGAAAAAAACATCTATAAATGATTAAAAAAATAGTTAAAATGGAAAAAAAACTGTTGTCTAACTAAATTTGCATTTTTCTT
The DNA here is from genome assembly GCA_037975125.1 of Latrodectus hesperus. Lineage (NCBI taxonomy): Eukaryota > Metazoa > Arthropoda > Arachnida > Araneae > Theridiidae > Latrodectus > Latrodectus hesperus. The sequence goes on along the minus strand of JAJQOW010002283.1, from coordinate 1,288 downwards.
TGTTTCAAATTTTTAGTAACTTTATTAACTTCGAATCATCCCTCGCGCATTAATTTTTCATTTATTTCCTTGAAATTTTTTTTCAACTTACGTATTGTACAAATACTTATTTTAAAGTATGGATTTTAAAATATATCAAATTATTCTATTTCTATAAAGCATTCATTGGAAAAATATGTTAAATTTTTCAGAAAATGTCAGAAAGTATGTAAAAAAATATTTTTTCCAAAAACTATATGAAAGAAAAACTAATTGATACTTAGCTTGATATATATCCTTTCAAGGATTATCCTGAAAAATTTTCAACAAATTTTAACATAATTTGTGACGCGGGGAATGTTTTAGGTGATTATCATAAAATTTTAAAAAAATAAACATTTTTTAAAAATATTTCAAAAATTACTTTAGTAAGAGTAATAAAACTAACAATTTTAATATAAAAATGCTAATTATTATATCTAAAAGAAAAATTATGTCTTTTTGATAAAAATTAATTTTTTTCACTTTCAACGTCCCGTGTCCCCTTAAACGATATCATAATGACGATAAAAATGAATTTGTATCAAATTATTTGAATCATGAATCCAACGGAATGATCATAATATTTTGCACTAAATGCAGACTTTTCTGAAAGATACTTGAGTTGAAATTTCATTGGAATGATATTATAACCATAGTACCAAACACAAATCTTAAGGTCAAGAAATGGAGATTCTAATTAAAGTATCATAGAAGCTGGGATAAGAAAAGATAATGTAAACAAAACTTGAGTTACGGCTCTATTAGAACAATCATATGACACTAAAAGCCGATTCTTTTGAAAAGAATTTATAACAAAGTTTCAATGAAACGATTATTATAATTGTGTTAAATATAAATTTTTCTTTGTGTGTGTGTCGAAAATTGAAATCACAAGTTTGCTTTAATAGCTGAAATCAAGTAGCTTAGTATTATAAATGTAAATTTAAATGATGAAAGAGAAAATTTATCAAGATTTTGATAGAATTATTGTAGCATATAAAGTCATACCAAATGAGGATCATTATATAACATAACGAAACAAGAATAAATTATTTAAAAATGTGGTTCTTATTATGAGTTCTTACAAAAAAAAGTCTGAGAAATATATATAACTTAAAACAATTTCATTATTACAGTATGGACGTCTTTTTCTGGATCAATATAAATGCATTTTTACTAGTACAAGTATATTCGCAATATGTTTTTACTATTTTTTTCACTTATATTTTTGTATTTTCATATATATCAAACATAGGGTCAATATACG
>JAJQOW010002282.1:0-20442 GCA_037975125.1 Latrodectus hesperus | reverse complement strand
TCCATTACATCGGACTAATGTGGGTTGCCTAGATAGGGCCAAGCTTGGCTGCCAAAATTGGTCCAATTTAAGCAACCAAGATAGGACCAAACTATGCTACCGAAATTGGTCCAATTTTGGCAGCCAAGAAAGGATCTATCTTGGCTTATAAGTTTGTCTACATTATATGTCGCTCATAATAATAACCAAGGATATTATTTTGAATTACTAAATTAGAAGGAAGCTATCTTAAATTATTTCAATTAAGTACGATTTTTTTTCCATTTAAATCTGTATTATTGCATCTTACATGAGTAAAATAATTGTCATGCTTAAAATGTATTATTTTGCATTCCATTTGAACATAAACGCAATTGCCAAATTTGTTATTCTTTTAAGCAATATCTAAATAATTGAGCAAAATTTTCAAATTATATGATAAAAATCATATGTTGAAATTAATATTCAAAAAGAAAGATTAAAATAAAAATCAAGTAAATATTTATTACTTACCAATTGTGAATGTATGAACGAGTTACCATATTATTCTAATTATCATGTATACAATATTTTAAATAATCCGATTAGCAATATATTAACTTGATTTGTTAAATATTAAGAGAGAATCACGTTTCTTCATTGCTTAACACTCACTAACTCTGCCATTTTTTTAGTTTATTATCACATTTTTATATTTTACACTATTTTTATTTCACTAAATAAATGATTCTTTTCTATTAAGTTAATTCAAATTATTTTAAAATGTAAATTTAATTTTCTACAAGAACCTAAACTGAGAATTTATACACTTACAATCTTTCTACCTATGTCTCTAATGAAGATAAAAAGTCATCTTATATTTCTAACTTATAATGAATTGTTATACCTCTAGCAGAAAAGTATCTAAATTTGTATGACAATTATTTAAAAATATTCAATTAAATGTTAACTACTGTTTCTGAATATTTTAACATTAGTTCACATTTTACTGTCAAGACTTTCATATTTTTTTCTTTACATAAGAAAAAACATAAATAAAAACAAACTCATTCATTATTTGCTGAGAATTCAACATTTATTTTGAACAAAATTTGCCCAGTTCTAGAATATTCTATGCGGAAAATATTAACTAGACAGTAGAACAATTTTTTCTAAAATTTTTGAATTTACAAAATGCATGTATTTTTGCAGTATAGATAAATATATTATTTCTTTATATTTTTAAAATTGAGCTTTCAGAATTGCTCTTCACTATAAGTGGTCAGGTCTAGCACAGCACCAATAAATTTAACAATAAAAATTATTAGAATAATACTTTTTCATTCATGGATACATTATATTTAACAAGTAACCAAAATTCTTATCTAACTAAAAGTAATTTTTTAATTTTAGAAAGTAGTCACATGTGTGACTAACAAGATGGCCGCTACACAAAAGCTAAACAAAGACGTTCCTGATAAATCCTGATAAACTGTACTGTTTATCAAGATTACAATAAAAAACTCAATCTTTCTCAATGCGAGCTTTAAACCTATGAGCATAAAGCTCCAAAACAGTTTTTTTTTTGTAACTTAAACTAACCTTACCTAATCAGGATTACCAGATATTAAAATGTGCCAAATGCCAAAATGTATCGCTAAATCAAGTGGTACCCGATTCTACTCCGAACCCAAAAATCCTAATTTAATTAATATTTAGATGTTTACATGTGACGTCATCTGACTCTTTCGGATGATATTGTCTGTTTACTTTCTAGCGGAAAATTGAAAGTAAACAGGAGTTACACCCTGTTCGCACTGCACATTTAAAAGCGTTTAAGTCTCAGCAGAACTTTCTCATGATGGCAACTTGGGATTTAAATCAGTTTGGCGAACTCATTTAAATACGTTTCAACCAATTTAGCGCCATCTTGTTTTCTGCTATCTTGTTTCAATGTTTCTTGAAATATCTGAAACCGATCAAAATAAATATAAGAGAAGCAAAATTAAAATAATAATAACACCGAGATATTTACAAAAGCATTAAATAAACATCAAAAATATTATATTAAGCTTGAGAAGAAATAGGTTTGTCAATGACATTCTTTGGTTTCGTATTCGTCATATACTCAGCTATAAAAAATTCGAAAATGTCATATAATTTATATTAACAGGCGATAAATAAGGTTTTGAGCAACAAACAATATTTCTTAAATTAGTTTCCAGTGTAAGACACTGCAAACACTATTTTCAGCATCATGTTTAAGTAAAATGAAGGGACCAAGTGGACTTCGGCTGTCGATGTTGAGTTGCTAAACTATATATACGTTTTGGATAACAGAAAAATTTGCAGATTCTTATCGGTACGTACATATTTCTTCAAATTTTATTAGCTTTGAGAAGAACTCAAGCAATTTATTCAGGTCATTTTTCAACTCAACATTCGTGTTCAAGAGGTGATACATCTCTATCGGGACGAAAACTCGGATTGTTTGAATCTCAAGTTTCAATTTCACGTTCGTCTGTGAAGCGCTGTTTGTAGATGGTAAGTGATATACATCCTTTTATAAAGCACGCTTCTAAGAAGTGTTTTATTAGTCATTTGGCTTTCGGATTTTCTCTCTTGGGGGAAATATTTATTGGACTTGTGCTCTCTTGAAGAACTCTGCTGAATAGAAATGGAAATCTATTCTCCCTCTCCTCCGGGAGACGGGACCTCTGAAAACTTAAACACAGGCGCCTGTCGTCAGTTCGATGGCATGCCCTTTTCAGGGCGGTCGGTGTCGGCTGACAATGGTGCAGGGAAATTGGAATCTGGAATTGGAATTAAGGCGATAAGCGACAAGATCCGTTTAACAACTAATTATATTCAAAAAATTAGCAATTCGGAAATGACTGAAAAGGACATTGATTTACTCAAATTTCACAGTTTAGAGCTAACAAAACTAACAGACATGCTAGCCAACTATCATAAAGTAAAAGAAATGCAACCGTTTAACGATAAACCGCTAATAAGCGTTAAAGCTCCGCCTCCTTTCTCTGTGACCACACAAAACAGATTTGAAGCTCTTAGTGACAGCGAGGATGTTGACCTCGTCTCTGACCAGGAAGACTTCCCAACACTACCAACCACAAAGAATACCAAGGTTAAAACTACCTCCACTAAAAGGAAAATTGAAGAAAATATTAATATATCTAACAAAAAAGTTAATGAAAAAACTGAATCAAAAAATAATGAAAATGATCAAGGATTTCAACCAGCCAAAAGAAATAACAGAATTCCTCCTATCATCATAAAGGACAAAAATATCAATTGGAAACAAATTCAAGAAGTTTTTAAAAATCATAACATTACCGGCTACATTGGAAAATTAACTGGAACTGAAATACTAAAAATCAAAGTTGAAAGTGCTGAAAATCATAGGAAAATAACCAAACTGCTAGATGATGCTAATACCTCCTACCACACATTTATATTGCCTGAGGATAAAAACCTTAAAATAGTCATCAGAGATTTACCACCTATTTACACGCCTGAAGAAATTTCCCAGGAACTCATCCTAGAAGGCTTTAATATCATTAATATAACTCAAATGTCCAAAAAAGTTGATGGAGTTAAAATTAATTTGCCTTTATTTATTGTCACTCTACCGAAAAATGACAAATCTAGAGAAATCTATAATATCTCACATCTTTTTAACCTGGTGGTCAAAATTGAATCTTACAAAGGCCGTAAAGGAGTAACACAGTGCTTCAGATGCCAGGGGTTCTACCACGCCCAAACTTCCTGCCATCACGCAGTTAAATGTGTAAAATGTGCTGGTGATCATCACCACTCAGAATGCAAAAAAGACATGTCCACTCCAGCTAAATGTGCAAACTGTGGAGAAGCTCATCCTGCCAGCTATAGGGGCTGTAATAAATTTCCAAAATCAAACTACCTCAACAATAACAAAGTCGATGCCATCAAAAGCAAGATTATTCCAAGCACTAATCCTCACCTATCTTATGCAAATGCATTAGTCCACAAGAATGAAACCATTAGTAAAAACAAAGAAACTATAAATGAAGCAAAAAATATTTTTTCTGAATTACAAAATCTAATCTCTTATATCAAAAACTCAGGAATAACAGATCTTATTAATCAGCTCAAACAATTCAATGCAGCAATGGCTGCACAACAGACAGCAACCTCAACCAACAATGACAATTAAAAGCTTAAATTTTTCACCTATTCAAATTGTGAATTGGAACGCACGTAGCCTAAAGCCTAAAATTACTGAATTCATGAATTTTCTAGATAAACATAATATAGACATTGCCATAATCACAGAAACCCACTTAAGACCAAATATGAGTCTTAATGTACCAAACTACAACGTATATCGTACTGACAGGACACATCATGCTGGTGGAGGAACCGCAATTATTATCAAAAGATCTTTTAATTCCACACTGTATAGTAGCAAAATAGGAGATGGTTTTGAAGAAACTTCAGCTATCATCAACCTGGGAAATAATCTAAAATTCAAAATTACTAGCTATTACAACAGACCTAAGCATAATTTACAAGACCAAGAAATTATGAACATTCTACCTGCTAATATTCCTACAATTGCTGGAGGTGACTTTAACAGCAAGAACATCACCTGGGGATGCAACACTACTAATAAAAATGGAACTAAATTATTAGAAATAGCACAAAATTATAATTTAAAAATAATTGCTCCAATCGAACCTACGCATTTCCACTATACACACCAAGGAGACATCTTGGACATTTTTCTTACAAATACCAACTACCCACTATCAGCACAGACTATCTATGATCTCTCTTCTGATCACTTTCCAGTTCTTGGATGCCTGGGAATAAAGAAAAATATTACAAATAAATTTTTATTCAGAACCAACTGGCAACTCTATTATAATATTCTTCAAGATCAAGTTAACAAAGAAAATCAATCATTAATCAACAATAATCAACCCAATAGTAATAATTATCAAGAAATTAAAAATAAAATAAATCATGATATAAACTTATTCAATGAAAATATCAATCATGCAAAAGAAATAGCAACCCATAAAATTATATACCACGAAAATTACTTAAAATTACCAAATAGCATAAGAGAAATCATAAAAGAAAGAAATCGCATCAGGAAACGATTTCATAAAACCTTGAACCCACGACTCAAAACTACAGTCAACAAACTTAATAAGAAAATTAAAAAACTCTGCACAGACTATAGGACTAAACAATGGCAAGATAAAATAGAAAGCCTTAGCACAGAAAACAACTCTATATGGAAATTTGCAAAACAATTAAGAAGAAAAACAACAACTAATCATTGCATTAATGGCCAAAATGGACCAGTTTATACAAACTATGAAAAACTGAACATCTTTGCAAATACCATATTTCTACAATTTCAACCAAACAAAGTCACAGATGAGTCCTTCACCAATGGTATTAATTCATTTATTCAAAACTATATGCAAGCTAATATTCCTCATAATACCATTACACCAACGAATGATGATGAAATAATTAAAATTATTAAAAATCTAAAGACCAAAAAAGCCCCAGGAGAAGATAATATTACCAACAATATGATCAAATATTTACCATTGGACTTTATTCGCAAACTCATTAATATTTATAATAACTGCCTTAAAATATCATATTTTCCTACAATCTGGAAAACTGCTACCATAATTCTTTTCCCAAAGCCTGGAAAAGATCCCAGAATACCTGAAAACTACAGACCTATCAGCCTGCTTCCAGTTTTAGGAAAAATATTTGAAAAAATAATTTATAATAGAATTAAATGTTATCTTCACCTAATTCCGAAACAACAATATGGCTTCAGAAACAACTTATCAACTGTTAAACAACTCATAAGAATTACTGAGATTATAGGTCAAAATATTCATCGCAATGTGTATACAGCTATGGTCATGCTCGACGTAGCAAAAGCTTTTGATAGAGTATGGCACGAAGGCCTACTATACAAACTCATAAAACTCAACATAAACACTGATATAATTTTACTCATCACCTCATATCTAACTCATCGCTTCTTTCATATTAAATACAATAATGAAAACTCTATTACTCTGAACATCAAAGCTGGAGTCCCCCAAGGTAGCATCCTGGGCCCAATCTTATACCTATTTTTCACCCATGACTTTCCCGGTTTGGACAATAACTCAATTCAAATTGCTTTCTACGCAGATGACACTGCTATTATAGCTGATTCTATGAGGCCGAAGCCGAGCTGGCAGCCGAATGGTTAGCGCTCTTGCCTTCGGTTCAACAGTTCGTGGGTTCGAATCCCACCTTGGGCATGGATGTTTGTAGTGGTTCGGAATCCACTTTAAGCCGTAAGTCCCGGTCTAATTAGCCCTCGTGTGCAAAAAATGACCGTTGAGCGACAAACAAACCAAACCAATCTATGAGGCCGAATAATGCTATTCATAAACTTCAAAATGCATTAATTAACATCGAAAACTGGTGCAGTAAATGGAGAATAAATATAAATGCTGATAAATCCCAACTTATAGTATTTAATAGAAAAAAGAGAAATAAAATAAAATTACTTCAACATAATAAACTCTATCTATTCGATAAAATCATTCCGGAAGTGAAAACCATTAAATATCTTGGATTAACATTTACTACTCAACTTTCATGGACTGCACATATCAATAACGTTATTAAAAAAGCCAATCAAGCTTATGGATGCCTATTCAACTTAATTGGAAAAAACTCAAATTTAACACTAAAACTCAAGAGACTGCTCTACCTTACAATGTTAAGACCCATCATCACCTATGCTTCACCTGTGTGGAATACTATTACGCCAAGAGACAAACACAAACTTAGAGTGTATCAACATAAAATACTTAGAAAAATTACGAAGGCACCCTACTATATTCGCAATAAAAACATTTCAAAAGATCTGAAAATTATTGATATTCTAGAGCATATTGCTAACCTAAATAAGAAATTCTACGATAAAGGAATTAACGGCACAGATGGTGCATTTAATCAAGTTTTTCGCTATGAGTTTCTCATAGAAGACTGTAAATATAGGCCAATCGTCAGACATTATTTAGATGAATATATTTAATATAATTTTTGTATATAGAGTATATAGCCTTACTTAACTTCATATTACTCTTCATTATTCAGGATTATTCTTATTTTTTCTATTTTTACTGTATATAACAATTTTATTTTAACTTTATTATTTCCTCTATTCTCGAGTAGAATAAAAAATTTTCAACTCATTTAAAAAAAATAAATAAAAAAAATTTCAACTCATTGCTCTGCCTCTCAACTCTCTGCTGATTGGCTCTCACCGCCAAGACTCGGTTCTTCACGCTTCAAGACTAGCGTTCCCTGTCAGTACCGCAATGTCTTCCTTCAAGGACTTATCACAGATGAAGAAGTAAAGGCCTGCTCCGCAGGCCGACACTTCGTAAACGAAAATAGATACAGATACAGAAGCAATTTATTTTCGTTTATTTAAGCTTGTTGGAATTCGGGAATTCCAATAAGATTAATTTAGTTTATTAGTTTCAAGCTCAAGTAGTTCAATTAGTTTATTTGCTCAAATACGTACAAGGTGTTACATTCACCATGACAGACTTACAAGACGATATACCATTTATTAAATGTGAATATCGCATACCATAACATGCATCGAACTCTATATTAGACTATGATGATAATGCACCGCTAGCTATACAATTAGCTTCAAAGCTGGAATTTCAAATTTCACAGTGTTTTTGTGTTCTACAACAGGATATGCATCTGTTCCTTAAGGCCTTCACAGTTAAAATCTGAACTATTCAGAGCTATTTCCAACAAGAATGGGACTGAAGAAGTCAGACATACCAGGAACGGAAAACTAATTATCACTACAAATGATTATAAAATTGCAACAAAAATTTGTAGAATCGAAACAGTATTAAATGTCCCCGTGACTCCTTAAATACAAATAGAACAATACACTACGAAATTTGTTATCCCATTCATATCAGTGGACGAAAGTCTAGAAAATCTAGCATTAGAAATTGAAAACAGTGGCCTTATTGTATCTCAAATACGACGTTTCAATAAAAAGGGATCTTCAGAACTTTCAGAAACTATCTTGGTAAGAGTCTACGGACATAAAATCCTCTATCAAATTAAAGTTTTTTATCTATTGTAAATGTAAAGATTTTTGTGGATAAAGTTCGTCAATGTGGAATTTGTTTTAAATTTAAACATGCAACAAAAAATGTAAAGTACAATCAGCTTTATGAAGGCTCTGTGGTTCACATCACAATAGTGATCCTTGTTCAACCAAAGTCCCATTTTGTGTAGACAGCAAAGGACCTCGCGCTTCAGATGATCCTTCATGTTTATCTCATGAAGAAGAAACTCGGTTTTTAAAATTTAAGGCTATAAACCATCTATCTTTTATTGAAGCAAGAACACAATTTAAAAGCTCTAAAACCAATTTTGCTACAAATGTAAAGTCTAACCAACCATCAGAAATTACTCATGCTAAAATAAATGATATAATCACCTCAATACTTATGAAATTTGAAGAGTCGGTAGACAAAAAAATATTAGCTATTCAAACCCAACAAGAAGCCATTCTTAATACTATTTTCCAAAAATTTGAAGAAACTGTAAGCAAAATTTTTGAAACTAGAAGTCACTCGTCTTCCCCTGATTGAAGGAAAACTTTGAAAAGTAGTCGAATCCAAATGCAATCATCAAACCCTAGTAATAATGACATTCATTTCAATCCAACTTTACCTGTGAACAGTGTATTTAATTTTGGTAACTCTTCTGAAGAACAGTCAGAAATAATTGAAAATGCAAAATTTAGAAAGGGAAGCAATAAAATTTCCTTACAGATGGGACGCAATTTCTATCCTGGGTGCATCAGTCCTTAGAAGTCAAATTGTAATCATAACAATTGTAAATTTTTTCATGTTCTCATTAATTTCGTGGAATGCTCGAAGTGTTCGCAATAAGCGCCCATACATGAAACTTCATTATTTTAATTCTGCAGACGTTATTGCAATACAAGAAACTTGGTAAAAAAAAAGTTGACAAGATATCTTTATTTAATCTTTCGTCAGGATAAAGAAAATAGCCAAGGTGGTGGCCTTCTCTTAGTAGTAAATCAATGCAATTTTCTCCTATCCGTCTCTCAGATGATAGCAGAGATTTCTTAGCAGTCAAGATCACAGTGACAACGACTACAATAACTATTATTAATGTTTATATTCCTCCAGGCAAGTTTTCTTCAGATTAGCTTCATAGCATAATTCAAGGAATTCAACCTCCATATATCTTCATAGGAGATTTTAATATAAGACATACATCATTAGGAAGCTGTTCCACTTCAGTAAAGGCAAATGATTTTTTAGAATGGATTCACGAAGAGAACTGCAGCCTCCTGAACTCTGAAATCCCAACACATTACGGTCAACATCATAAACCTTTACTCATTGATTTCACCTGTATATCACCAGACATTTATCACCTAAGTCATATTGAAGTTCACCCAGATTGTTTTGGAAGTGATTACTTACCATCTAAGACTAGCACAGCTATTGGAGTTATTGATCACCATATACCGAACAGATCACGTATCCTGTGGTCAGATTTCTTTGCTTCCATCAATACTGATCATGAAATTTCTAATCTTCACTCTATTGAACAATTCAACATCTCTGCATAAATCAACTTTATAAGTTTCGGAGATTGCAGAAAATGCCATGTAAACCTTATCCCCCATGGTGGTCTTCTAGATGTAGTTATCTTCTAGGTCAAAAAAGACGTCTTTGGCGTAAAGCTAAACACACATGTGATAAGTACATTTGGATGGCATATAAAAAAACTGTAGCAGAGCTACATCGGCTAATCGTATATCTTTCTCGGAAATATTGGGACGAAATAATAATTTCAGCTGGAACACCAAAAAATCTTTTCAATTTATTGAAAAATCTCCAAAATAGAGTTACAGTACCTCCAACTTCACATTTGATCCTATTACATAATAATACTCCAGTGACAGATCCTACCAATCAAGCTAATATGCTTACAGACTTCTATACTCGTCCACCAATTTTAGAGGGTATTCCACTGGATTTAAGTACAAGTGATGTTTACTCTTACAATAAACCCTTTACGGCTTCTAAAATGCATGAAGCTTTGGCAAGATGCAAAAACTCGTCTATTGGTCCAGATAAGATATCTGGAAAAATATTAAAAGGCATTACTACTACCAAACTAGGCTACCTCCTCTCCCTGATGAATAAATCATGGCTTACAGGTATTATACCAAAAATATGGAAATCTTCCATTGTTATTCCAATTTTAAAACCGGAAAAGATGGCCAATATTGTGGCATCGTACCGTAATATATCCCTGGCTAGTGTCATATGTAAATTAATGGAAAGAATGATTTTGAAGAGATGTATTGACCATATATCAACCATATCCTTCTTTCATCCTAATCACCACGGATTTCTACAGCATCGAGGTTGTGACAGCATTTTATCCATCATTCACCATCAATAATTTCAGCCAGATCCTCTAGAAATTTTGTTGTTTTGGTTGCAGTGGATATTTCCAAGGCCTATGATTCAATTTGGCCAGACGACCTTATCTATAAATTACTTCAAGCAAACATAAAAGGAAACGCTGCTTTGTGGATTCAACAGTTCATCATGACTCGCTATTAAGTAAAGTGGAGAAATGAGCTATCTTCATCCACCACCTCATATACGGGAGCTCCGCAGGGGAGCGTGTTATCACCTTTCCTGTTCTCAGTGTTTATGACAGACCTCTACGATATCCTTCCCCCAACATCAAATGCTTCATATACGCAGATGAAATATTTCTACTATATGAATCTGTTAACTTGGAAAAACTTCACTTGGAATGTTGCTTGGAAACTAACATCTGCACTTGGAATGTTACAAAATTGGTGTCAAGAATGGAAGTTATCTATGGACTCACAAAAATGTTCTATGATTAACTTTTCCTCAAAACGACAACAACCTAATTTCAACTTGTTCATCAACAATCATCCTGTTTCCTGGAGTAAAAATATTTGAATTTCGGGATTACATTTTTCACACAATTTATCTTTCCGTCATGATTTCCATGAAAAGAGAGAAGTTATATCAAAAAAGTTGAATGCTTTAAAAAGGTGTCTCAGGTAATAGATGGGGTGCTCGTACCGCTCATGTTCTTCAAATCGTGAAATCTTTTATTGTCTCCAGTCTGGATTATGGCTTTCACATATTTACTTCAGCATGCGCAACAGATCGCAAAATCCTTGAAACTGTATATCACACTGCCCTAAGAATTGCCACAGGTCTTCCTAAGTGGAACCCCATACCGATACTTCTACAAGAAGCAGGAGAAACTTCTCTTCACTCTAGACATGAAATGCTCTCCTTAAACTTTTACATTCGGAATTTAAGCAAGTCATCATTATCCCCCTGTGCTTTAGTTTGGAAAAAGCTAACTTACAATTAGTTAATCGTAACCCTCCTCTGGCCATTAAAGCCAAATTGTGGCTCGACCAACAAGGAATAAATAACTCATGCATATTAAAAGTTCCAACAGACTGGGCAGAAATGTCAAGAAATATCTCCATTTGTTTCTCGGGTCTCCCTTTTCAGTCTAAATCCTAGCCAAAAGATATAATTTGTGAGTTATTTCACCAGGTTTGTGAGTCATCATAGCAGACAGATACGCTTATTTTTACAGATGCTTACAAACAGGATCAAATGTGGGCATTGCAATAGCAAATTTTACAACTAGTTTATCAATAACAGGGGAAATTAGTTCCATAAACTCCATCTTCTCGGCCGAGGCAATGGCACTATTTATTGCAATCTCTAATATTTGCACTGGACTCAAAAAATGTGTCATTTTCACAGATCATCTATCTTGCATCTCTGCTCTTTCAGTTTATTCCAGGACATCACCAACTATTATTCAACTGCTTCGATTCCAAATGATTCAATCTACTCAAAAGTGTTTGTCAATACAATTAGTTTGAATTCCCGGACATTCAGGGATTGCAGGTAATGAAATCGCAGACTCATTGAAAGCAGCAACAGTGAGTCAATATGCTGTATGGTCTATTTCTCCTGAAGATCTGGAACAACACATCAAGAAATATTACTTTAAGGAATGATTCACAACCAATGGAAAAATAGTAAATATGCTGAAGCGTTCACTCATCTCACATCTATTCGCAAAAATCACAGGCTGTTAACGAAGTCCCGACAAGAAGATGTATGGCTGGCCAGAGCTAGAACAATAACTTTTCCTACCAATTCAATTCTATTTAGGTTTAATCTCTGACATACAGACCGCTGTCTATGCGGGGAATCTGAAACCATAGATCATATTTTCCTAAACTGTCCTTTATACGAACATCTGAGAAACCATTTATGAAAGAAATTAGGAATAGGAGCATTATCATTCTCTTGTGTATTTAAACTATCTACAAATCCGGATATTAAAATTCTTGCTTGCTTCGAGTTTCTATGCCTAACAGATTCTAAATCTTAATGAAAAATGAAAGCTTTACCATAAAAAAACCTTGAACTATCCTCTATCACAAATTTTAAAAATCCGAATTTACTGCTCATATCAAGACAAATCTCTTAGTGTTCCGACTTCAATCACTTTATTTAAATAATGTTAGTCAATTGACTATAAATCGTCTCCAGATACCTTCTTCAATGAGAGCTACAAGCATTCTAGCATAGAGCTCCAAAAGTGTCCGCCATAGCCTACCTACCTAAGTTAAATGAAAATTAACTTTAAATTGATTAAAAAAGGACAGTGCGAACGCGGTATTAAGCTCTTATTACATTAAAGCTGCCGATATTCCAGTGGGAGCAACTTTCTTAGACTTAATATTATGTGACTTCACTACTCGAGTCGAAGCAATTCGTACACATCATCCAATGATATTTCATTTTTTTACAGCTACGCAGTTGAAATCTGAACATTATTTTGTTTCTGCCAAGTTTCATGCCAAATGAAAGTTATTCTCATTATAAGTTGCCTAAAATCATTAACTTTTTTGCGCATCTTCCAGCAACTCGGGCAACTTCTTAAAATCATTGTAATAATTTTAAAAACGGATCAAGTTTTGCCTTCTTTTCGTTAGGGGGAAATAGTACATGAAATAGTTGTTTACTAACCATAAAGAAGTGGTTATTTCTTTTGTTTTAGTTGACATCACGGCTTCATCATTTTATTATAATTCTCATTGGTTTAAAATACCCATAACATCAGACAACGTTTCATCTAAGTTACATCGTATTGAAACGGTGTCGTAAATTGTTAAATTCATTTCGCTCTTATCTCTTACTTGTGTTCTTTGTAACGTTGTCGCCACCTTGAAACACTTGAATAACTGTTCATCAGGGGATAAAGTGCGGTTTTTATGGGAACCTCCTGCGCTCTTGTTTCACTCGGGAAATTTTGATTCAGAATAGCAATTGTAGCGGTATACTCTGTCTAGCGTCGATAAATAGAGCTGAAATAAATATTTGTTATTTTTCTATACGGGATCTTTATTTAAGTCCTACTATTTTGGTTTGTCGACCGGAAGGTGAATTAGCGCCCTATGGATACACAAAAAATTTGAAACTCATAATGTTGAATATCGTTAAAAATATTAATTTTCGTTTTGCATCATGTCGGACTTTAAAGTGTTGAATCAAAGACGAGGTACTTTGAAAGCTAAAATTGGATTTAGGCATATGTTTACAGTGTTTACATATATGTTTACAGTGCAGAAGCCAAGAATGATGATGCAGTTACTTTTGACGTAAAAATTTGAAATGTTCAAGAAGCAAATAAGGATTTTATATTGAGCTGCGTCAACAGTACCACGCTATTTTAGAAGGAAAAGATGTAGTGGACAATGAACAATTCCTTGATCAAATGGAAGAAGAAATCAAAGAATTGGAAGTAAGCTTGCTAAAATATTAAAATCCTCCCCTTAAAAAGTTAAACATCACATGTTGATTCATTTGCTAATGAAAGTAACTTTCGCTAAAGTGAAGAGATCCGTACAGAGGGTAAAATGCGCCAAGCAGGCGATAAAGTGGTGCGATAAGTTCGTCAAACTGGTTTAACGGTTCGGATTACGTATGTATGACGTGTTTTCTTTTATTGGGTCTTTCTTTTATTTATTAACATGATCGCGTGACAAGCGCGTTTTGTATGTAACCCTTGAAACTATTATAGAATAATATTTAATAATTTATTTTCGATATTCGAATTTTGGAGTTTGTGTGTTGCTAGCGAAAGTTAACTATGGATGAGAATGTATTGAACTTACGTTTTTTTTAAATTTAAAGCGTGATGGTAGTAAGAAAGTAAGTATATGAATTTTTAAGTTGTGTGTATTGCATATTAGTGTTAGAATGTGCCGCGTACTGAAATTTCTTTAATGTGGGTGCCATTGCTCGGTATATTAAAATTCGAGTTTAAACAAAAAGCGAAATTTGTTAACGTTCGAAATTTAGTTTTATTGCCCGGTTGGCACTGCAGTAGGTAGCGCTACACTGATGTTTTTTTTAAGGTGGGCGCCATTGCTCGGTATATTAAAATTCGAGTTTAAACAAAAAGCGAAATTTGTTAACGTTCGAAATTTAGTTTTATTGCCCGGTTGGCACTGTAGTAGGTAGCGCTACACTGATGTTTTTTTAAGGTGGGTGCCATTGCTCGGTATATTTAAAATCAACTTTTAAAAATTTCGTACCTATTTATTATAATTTTAAAACTTCTACAGTATTTAATTATAATGAAATATTCAACTTTTTAATATTTGGAATTCTAAAAAACGCGCGATTTCAAAGCTGAAGTTCGAACGCGATCGTTATTGGTTGACTTCTATCGCGCGTAGTGACGTAATTTAGGTTGGCGACAGAGCTGTAGAGTTCTTGGTGCTAAAAGTTGAAATCGCGCCAATCGCGTACGGTTCTGGTAACTTTTACCGTAACTTTAGTAGTATAAAGGTAAAATTACCAGACACTCCTCTTCCAAAGTTTTCGGGACATTATGAGGACTGGTATAATTTTAAAACGTAATTTGAGCTGTTGATTTCTTCTAATGAGCATTCACATGAATCTCACAAATTATTTTACTTGCAATCGTCCTTAGGTAGAAATGCGTGAGAAATGCAAACAACAGAAGAAAGTTTTTCTTCACTTTTCAGACGTTACAGGAGCGTTACGATAATAAAAGGCTTATAGTTAATTCTTACGATAATAAATAAAACGTTACGATAATAAAAGGCTTATAATTAAGTTCTCGAAGTGAAAATAAAAAAGCTATTGCCACTAAAAAAAAGCACATATAAAACGTAAAAATTATTTAAAACACGAGAAAAACGGAATCTGGCAACGAAAAAATAAGAATAATGACAAAAACTAAATTTGGCAACCCTGGAACCAGGGGGTATGCGTACCCCTCTGGGGCTTGAGCTAGCCACCAGGCGCGTCGGCAGGCGGTGGATCGCCGAAAGTCCTGTAGAAATAACAGGATAGCCTCGAATATTGAATAAGAGGTCGCGAACCAGCTCCCGTAAACCCTGGTGTTATGCGTTCCGTGCCTAGGGCTAATTGGCACCGCGGTATTGGTGTCTTAACGGAGCCTCTAGTTGCCTGGCGAACTTCTAGAGTAATTTGCTTTGCCCAGTATCTCAGGCAATGCTGGGTGGACTGTCATATTACCTGAGATTATTTACTGTTATTATATGGCTGAAAAGACATTGAAAATAACAAACATTTCTGCTTTTGCAGGAGAAACTTCTGAGGCAGACCTTTCTGAAAAAGACAAGGTAACTCAGAGACAATCTAATGAAGGGGTAGCAATGAAACCTTCACAGGAGGTAGAAATGACCTCCAAACCATCTTCTTCTGGTGAGAGTCAGGAAGCTATCTCTAGCATGACTGACTCTCTGACCAGAATCAAGCTTAAAAAGAGAATATCTGGTGCACAGAAAAAGAGGCTGGTGAAGGAGCGCAAAATCGCTGAGGGGACTTGGGTTGAAAAACCCAAGGCAACCAAAGGTGAGAAGCGTCCTGCCAATCGGATGAACCAGGGCAAGGTTGGAAAGGCTGCCAAGAGAGAAGGACCTGAGGGATTTACTTACAGGGCGGCTCTCACGGCGATCAAGATGGCCGTGCTCTTAGAAGGTCATCCGGAAAAACGGTTAACAGAGAAACAGGCCTATGACCTGGAACTCTTGATAACCAGGAAAATAGGAAGGAATGAGGAGGGCTTTGCCCCAACCTTCCTATCCTGTAAACTTGAAAACGGGGCTCTTATTATCAATTGTGCAGATCTGGAGAGCTCAAAGTGGCTGGAACAAAATGTCAATGATATAAGCCCTTGGCAAGAACATAAACTCTTGGTGGGTGAGGCAAGGAAACTTGTCAGAACCACTAAGATAATTGCAAAACTGCCAAAAATCTGTAATGAACTGGAACCTAAAGAGCTCCTGAGAAAAATCGAGGCTCAGAACGGTGGGGTCACTCCATTGGAGTGGAACATTCTTAACATTAAGAACGACCCATCTGGGCGGACCATCGTTCTTAGTGTGCCTGAATTAGATGCTGCCACTCTTCGTGTAAGGGGATATAGGTTTCATATTGGACTTCACCAAGTGCAGGCTAAAGTACTTGACAAACCTGCTCCTGCTGATGGGGGTGAAGGTAGTTCAAGCCAACCTCCACCACAGTAGAAGTGGTACTACTAACCTCAGTAAGAAGTTTCTTGCTGGGGATATACACCTGGCCCTGATTCAGGAACCCTGGTTGGTTAGGGGGAGAATCAGTGGTCTCAAAGGAACTAAAGGTAAGCTTATCTATTGTACTAATGGTAACGCTAGAACTTGTATACTCTTACATAAAAACATTGAGGTTCTTCCCCTCTCTGAATTTATTCTTAGGGACCTGACAGCTGTGAAAGTCAGACTCAACATAGAGGGTAGGAACAGGGAAATTGTTTTTGGCTCTGGATACCTGCCCTATGAAGAGAAGGCTCCACCTGACCATTCTCTGCACAAGCTCATGAACTTTTGCAGTAATAACAACTTACAGGTAGTCCTAGGACTAGACTGTAATGCTCATCATGTTGTCTGGGGAAGTACGGACACAAATAAAAGAGGTGAGTACCTTTTGGAATTTATTCTAAACTACAGGTTAGATATTCTAAATGTTGGCAACAAACCAACTTTTATTACTTCCAATCGATCAGAAGTAATTGACATTACTATAGCGACAACGCTGATTAGTAAAAATATCAAATACTGGAAAGTAGATGATCGACCTTCTGGTTCAGATCATCAAAACATCCATTTTGAAATTCACTCTAATGTGTGTCTGGATCGCATATTCAGAGACCCGGTTAGGACGGACTGGAAGAAATTCCAAGAAGAACTGACTGGGTTGATTGAGCTCGGTAACAGACCTATTAGAGACAACTACGATCTAGAAGTTACAGCAGATCTCCTACAGAGAAGTATTCTAGATTCTTATCATAACAATTGCCCCATTCGCACTAGAAGAGCTAAACTCCAATGCCCTTGGTGGAATGACTCTCTAGCTGCCGAAAGAGCAAATGTTAGAAAACTTTTTAACAAAGCTAAGAAAAATGGTGAATGGGAGAACTATAAAAGGGCCCTCACTAATTATAACAAACTTGTTAGAAAAAGCAAGATTAACTCCTGGAGAAAGTTCTGTGACGAGATAGATTCTATTTCTGAAGGAGCTAGACTCCAGAAACTCCTTAAAAGGGATGAACCTATTTTGGTTGGTACCCTAAAAGACGAGGAGGGTAATTTTGCTGCTTCCGGAAAAGGGGTTATGGAAATTATGACCAGGACTCACTTCCTGGGAGCTAGAGATATATATAGCAACGAAGGGGAACATTGCATTGGCTCTTTGCAAAGAGTCAATAGCAATCAATGGACCATTGCTAAAAATATCATAAACTACAACATTGTTAAATGGGCAATTTTCGCCTTTAAACCTCTTAAATGCCCTGGGCCTGATGGAGTTATGCCCATCATGATCCAGAAGGCAGAAAAGGTTGTCATACCAATGCTAACTAGAATGTATAGAACTAGTTTGGCCCTGGGATATATACCAAAGACATGGCAAAAGACTAGGATAGTCTTCATTCCAAAACCTGGCAAGGACACTTATGACCAGGCCAAGTCATACAGACCAATCAGTCTTTCTTCATTCTTTCTTAAAATTATGGAGAAAATCATTGATCGGCATATTAGAGATTACTTGGGTAGAAATAGTCCCTTGCATGCTCTTCAATTTGCCTATCAACCTGGTAAATCTACAGAGACTGCTCTACATCAGCTAGTTTCCAAGATTGAAGCCACTCTGGATCAAAAGGATATTGCCTTGGCAACTTTCCTCGACATCCAGGGTGCTTTTGATAATATTTCCCATCCATCCATCCTCAATGCACTTAGAGGGGCAGGGATTAATCAAACCCTGTGTACTTGGATTGAGGCCTTAATTTCGGATAGATATATACAAATGAACATCTTCGGTGAATCATTTGAAAAAAAGACTACTAGAGGTTGTCCTCAAGGAGGTGTTCTGTCACCATTACTTTGGAACCTAGTTGTAAATAGCCTTATAAAACATCTAAATGATAAGGGTTATTATACGCAGGGATATGCTGATGACATTGTCATCCTTATCCTTGGTAAAGATTTTGACATAACTTGTCATCTCATGCAGGATGCTCTAAGTTATGTAGGTCAATGGTGCATGGATAGGGACCTGATGGTTAATCCTCAGAAAACCTACCTCGTACCTTTTACACGCAAAAAGAAACGGAAAGGTTTTTTCATACCAAGACTTTTTGATGTTGAAATCAATGTGGCTTCAGAGGTGAAGTATCTGGGCATCTATTTAGACCAGAAACTCACCTGGAATAAGCACATTGATGATAGGATCAACCGAGCAAAGAAAAGCATTGTGATTTGCAGGCGAATGCTTGGTAAGAACTGGGGTTTACATCCAAAACTGATGTTATGGATGTACACAGCTTTTGTCAGGCCCATTTTCACATATGCCTGTGTGATCTGGTGGCATAAGGTGGAACAGAAGACTGTGATTGACAGATTGAGGAGTCTACAAAGACTAGCCTGTCTCTGCATCACAGGAGCAATCTCCACCACGCCAACCAGAGCATTGGAGGTTGTGTTGGATCTGACTCCCTTGGACATCTTCATATGCAGCGTTGCAAGATTGAATGCATATAGAATGAAGCTGCAAAACCACTGGTATGACCAGCCTGTTGCCAAAGGGCACAAGGGCATCACCAGGAAATTTCAAGACCCTACTTTTCTGATGCCATCTGACATCATGGAAAAAACATACATGTTTGACAAGACATTTGATGTAGTTTTTCCAACTAGAGAGGAATGGGATAACAACATGTTTGGAACTAAAACAGGAGATCTAATCTGGTACACAGATGGATCACTGAAGAACAGCCTCTCAAGTCTGGGAGTTTGTGGCGTGTCACCAAGAATCAGCTTGTCTGTAAGCCTTGGGCGATACGCTTCGGTCTTCCAGGCAGAAGTTTTGGCCATTATCCACTGTCTGCGACTGAATATGAAGAAGGGCTACTACGATAAGCGGATTCTCATTTTCAGTGACAGTCAAGCCGCTTTAAAAGCGCTTAATTCCTTCGAAATCAAATCTAAAATGATTCTGGAGTGTAGAAACCTTCTTACAGAACTGGCAACTAGAAACAGGGTGATCCTTGTATGGGTGCCAGGGCATAAAGGTATCGAAGGCAATGAAAAGGCTGATGAGCTTGCTAAACAAGGATCGTCTTTTGTTCCCATTGGTCCAGAACCTTTTTGTGGGATCAATTTGAAGACCGCAAAAACCAATGTTCGCAGATGGGAAAAACAGAAGATGTATGAAGCTTGGCTCAAATCTCCTGGTCAAACCCACGCTAAAGGTATGATCTGTAGGTCATCAGCGAGGATTTCCTATGAAATTCTTAGATGCTCTAGGCAGAAGATACGTTTAATCGTAGGCTTCATAACTGGGCACTACTATTTCAGAAAACATCTCCATAAAATGGGACTGTTTCAGCAAGATCCTATCTGCAGGAAATGTCATATGCAAGAGGAAACGGCCAAGCATATCATTTATGAATGCGAGGCTCTTGCCCTCCCTAGATTAACCTCTTTAGGCATCATCCATACTAGAGAGTTACACCTAGATTCCATTAAAGGGTTATCAGACTTTATTAATAAAGTGGGTGATCCGAGCAAATGGAACTAAGAAACATTGGGTTTGGAGTTAACAGTACAAAATGCTGATAAAAGCAGAGGTGCTCAATGACATACAAACCCAACTCGAAGAAGAAGAAGAAGAA